>QGOA01007107.1:0-13824 GCA_003313075.1 Termitomyces sp. MG16
CTTCACTATTGCACCCTCAGAACCCCTTCTGGCAGAGGCTGCTTTTCGCATCATCGATTCGGCACCTGAAACGCAAGTCCGACTTCTGGAAGCCGTGCTGACCGGCCCCAGTCTTGACAAGGGCGATTGTGGTGAGATGGTAGCATTACTACTGTTCTTATTGGCACGGGATGCAGCAGTTAAAGCTGGGGCGAAGAGAAATATCAAGCTCAATGACTTTCTGAAGGCTCTACTGCAGTCAAACGATCAACACACCCCTGGTGAAGGTATAAATTGTAGAGATCAGTTCCCGAATGTTCTTCATGGATTTCCGAGCCATTATCGGAAGGAGGATGATAACGTCACGCTGGAAAAATGCTTTGAGCATGCAGAAATGCATTTTAATCACTTCATCAGGCTTGAAGGCGCCGCTTCCATGAAAAGCAACTACGTACACACGCTCATCGCACGTGGTGCTGCAATTGTGTGTCCTGTAAATCAACAGGGAGTAGATGTGGTTATCCCATTTGTCCTCGATGGTAGCAAGAAGGTTGGTCCAAAGAACGTGTCTGCTATTCTTTGCCAAGTTCGAAACCGCGTCGCGGCCACCACCAAAGCCAACGGATATCTTTTTGACCCAGCTATGGACCCATTTGAGTACTTCTACAAGGACAAGTCAGCCCCCGTTCCTCTGATAAGGATAGTTATGGCCCTGAAATCTAGGCACCCCGGTGTTGCTGTTCTGCCTCGAAGACGACAAAACCCTTCTCAGGCTGCTGCGCCGTATGGTAAAGACAGCGACTATGACAGGTACACCGCATATGACATCTGGTGTGCTCGAGCTTGTTCTTCGACTTTCAAAGTGATCTCATCAGATGAAGACGAAACTTACATGAATATTCTACTTGCAGACAGCTCCTCTGTCAAATACTCCTCCGGATATGGATGTAGGTCGTTAGAAAGTGAACTTACAATGCTTAGGAAATCTGGCAATCCAGGAGTCAATGCAGATGACCCAGACCATTCTCGCTTTGTAGTATTGTAAATAGGTAAGCCTTGAGTTTCATAGATGGATCCTTCAGACTAAGGCAATTTTTTAAGAAATTTACGAGACAATGCAGACATCTTTCGCGACGTTGTGAATGATTATGCTGAGGATCATGCGGGACCTTTCTAACCCCAACCTTATCATTTCCGGATTCTCCTTGGGCTACCCCTTGTACACAGTATACACTACTCTGAATGTGAAATGGTCGATATCTGGCTAAAAATTCGATTCAAGATTCACAAATACACTAGTTTTCAAATTTTTACACGCTGATATCCATGCTGTCAGAGTCTAATTCATTGCTACTCTTCATAGTCATCCTGTTGATTCCCGACGTGACACGTTGCGCAGCTTCCCCTCCAATGAAGCCGAATTTTTTCTTCCTTTTCGCTCCAGCAGATGTTTCCAAAGGAGGAGGAACTGTACTCAGCTCGGCAGGGAGAAGGGCGCGGGGTCTGGATATAGGCCGTAGACGTCCAGATCGTCGGGAAGCCCCAATCGGTGGCAAGGGCTCTTCATCATTTTTGACCTGCGGCTTGCCTTTAGGCTGTTTGCGCTGGTAGCACTGCTGGCAGCAGAAGCTGTTTCCTTTGGAAAAATTAAAAAAGAAACATGTTATGCAACTTCCATGACATGTTTCCTTGAGAAATATATAAGCATTTTCTTAGTGTAAAAGTTAAAAAAAACTTCACCTATTTCCTAACTGTTTTCTATCATAAAATAACATCTTTTTACCATCTTTTTGCCAGTGTAAACACACTGGAAATGTTTATAATTGTTCTTTCTATGTTGTCCAAAAATATAAAAATCATATTTCTCATAGAACTAGGCTTAGAAGAATTTAATCTCTTTCTTTGAATTTTTCTCTTAAATACTTTTATTCTTTTTCTTAGGGCAATATGTAAGAAAGAAATACATTTCATTTTTCAAAGGTAAAATGTCATGGAAATATCATCTCTCTACTTGTGTTGCTATTGAATCACTGGTGACTCTCAAATTGACTCCTTCAGGGGCTCTCTGATTGAGTCAATTCCTTTCTCACATATTTCCATTAGATATATGTTATAACTTTCTTGTTGTATTTCACTAAGAAAAAGAATAAAAGTATCCAAGAGAAAAATTCAAAGAAAGAGATTAATTTTTTCCAAGCTTAGTTCTATAAGAAATATGATTTCTATATCTTTGGGCAACATAGAAAGAACAATTATAAACATTTCCAGTGTGTTTACACTGGCAAAAAAATGATAAAAAGATGTTATTTTATGATAGGAAACAGTCAGAAAATAGGTAGAGTTTTTTTTAACTTTTACACTGAGAAAATGCTTATGTACTTCTCAAGGAAACATGTCATGGAAGTTGCATAACATGTTTCTTTTTTAATTTTTCCAAAGGAAACAGCTTCTGCTGCCAGCAGTGTAGCGAGCTTGCGCACGCCCATCGTACATAAAGGACGTGTCAATGGTGGAAACTCTCGCAGTCGTCTGGCTTTGAGATCGAAGAACTCTTGTTGGTGCAGGCGACGGCGAGATCTTCACTTTGAAAAAACACGAGCGAGCGCGTTGAGGGAGAGGCGTCGGTGTCTGGTCTGGATCAGAAGAAGCCATAACTACGTCGGAATCGCTTTCGCCATCTGCACCTTCGAACACCAGCTTGCGTCTCTTCGAAAGCCTATCAGCTTCTTCATTGTCATCCTCCTCTTCCTCCTCGACAAGCCTGTCGAGCCCCGGACTGACCAAACTTCCCAGTTGCTGACTCCGACTTGCCAAAGGACTCGTCGGAGGCGTCCTATCCATCTTCCCACCCGAACTTGCACCCATCCCTTTTCCTTCTAACGACCAATTCAAATCCCTCAACACTTTCACAACCTTCGGCGCTTGAGGAACATCGGCCCGAATGCCCACAACCCTCTCAATTGACGCCCTAATCCAACTCGTAGCCAGCGCTTCATCCGTGTCAATCGCCAGCACAGCTGGTAAACGCGCGTTGAGAGCAAGCGCGACACCAATGAGTTGCTGACGAGACATCGTGATGAGGTCTTCATGACAGCAGAATGGAACTGTGTCAAGTGTAGTGATTACGACGGCATCTTCGGTGTGGTCTTCGCTTATTAGTGCGACGCGCTGTGGAAAGGGGATATTGTGAACTGGAAGGGTCGGTGCTGGGGCCGGCGGGGGCAAGGATGGTTTGTTTTCTTTCCCATTCGTGCGCAGTGGTTGGGAGAAGTCTCGTACAGGAGCCTTCCCAGGAGGTGTGTCGACTATCGGATCGAGGTTGTTGTAGTCGAATGGCCGCTGATTGCGACGCTTTCCCAAAAGTTCGAGCTTGAAGAAGAATCGTCGGCCATCAGTGGGAGTTGTACGGCTTAGAGGAGTGCGCTTGAAAGATCCTGACACTTTTTTCGGCATGTTTCTATGACTTTCCTAGCAAAGACGGGATAGGGTCAGCCACTAACTTTTGACGCCATTTTATACAATATCTCAAGGCGGCTGACTGTAAAGGCTTTTGTTGTTTAATTTTACATCGTTTTCTATAGTTGGGTATCACGGACCGATATATTCTATCGTCTACTTAGACGCCTGTGTATATGGTCACACACACCCACAACACCGCCAGCTAGCAGTACTCAGCAAACGGCTGAAGCTTTTCTGCTATCCTCGGAGGGAACTTGAACGCAAAAAGCCTATCCCCAAACGTCCTGACAATCCTCGCAATTCCAGCTCTTAGACCTAGAATCCAAATCAATCTACAGACTTCTTAGTTCGAAAACCGAATTAAACGTACACTCGCTGAGAGGATCTAGTACATCGCATGCCTTTTCCACCTCCACACGAATCGCCTCAGATTTAGCAATCTGTTCCGGAGTGTACACTTGATCTTGTACAGGTGGAACATACTTAGATCGCACTTCAAGGTGGTATGTCTGGATCGCGGAGAGGAACGACAACATAGCCTCTAAGATTCTTGGAATATCCCGCTGGACGACACCATACTTATCCTCTATTAACGATGCACAGACCAAAGTTGACAGGACTACAATTTGAATTTGGGTGTCAGAGATTGGGTTCAGACTGAGAAAAAAGAAGGTACAGACATACCATCCACGATGACTATATCTAGTTCTCTATTAGGCAAGCAATTCTGTGCGATCTTCTCTAGTCGTTCCTGATTCCACCACATATCGACTTGTATACCAAGCTCATTGACCCACACAGGCATGTTCGACATGATAACCTTGCTAAGCTTCTCCTTGGCTTGCTTTACATAGCGATCCACAGCACCCTCGACCTTTTCCATGTTCTTCTTCACTTCCTCCTTCGGAGCCGGCAATACCGCTGCCCCAACAGACTTGAAAAGCTCGGGTATATGCGCAGACGCCGTTCCTGCGTCGAGAGCTTGAGCCAATGGCCCATCTGACCCAAGCGATTCCACAGCTTGCCGCATCGGAGAAGCCTGGCTGCTTGATTTAAATACTGACGTCCGGATTAGTGGCGTCTGATTTGTAACAACTGAAGGGCGTGAAGGAGTGACTGGTGCTGCAGGCGTTGCTGCTTTAAGGGGCAGTGGTGCGGGATTTCCGCGGCGGCGGAGGTGCTGATAGTCCTTCCCGAGGAAGAGAAGACTCTCTCGTACGAGGTGGCTCCATAGATTAGGGTTATACTTTTGGTCATTGAATAGAGAGGAACGGAGTTTCACCGCAGGTTCTGACTCAGCGGAAGAGAATCGTTGGATGTCCTTGTATGCCAGGTAGCGGTATCCTAAATCGGCTGAGGATATACCGGCCACAAGGGTCACGTTTGATTCTGGGGTGGCGCCGATGATCGATAGTGGCTGAGCTGATCGTTAAGATAGGCATATTCTAGATCATCAGGAGTAGCTTACGTTGTAGATGAACGTGTCAAAAATTGCATTGGAGATTTCCCAGGTTGCTAGTGTTGTGAACGAGAGGAACCATGCTCTTACGATCAAGAAGACGTGGCGAAAAGGAAGGAATATCGTCCATGGCCCTCTGAGAAAGTGAGCTGTGAACGGTCGCAAAACAAAGTGCAGGAGCGGCAACTTGTAAAGTAGAGGTAATGCCAAGCGGACGAAGCCAAAGACAAGAGCCGCAAGAGGCAGTGCTAACGTTGCAAGCAGTCCTGCTATGACAATGGGCTGCACGATGTCGCTAACGTTGAAACGTCGGATGGTGGATTCGCGCGTCCAGCGGAACACGAATCTATCCAGTGCGACGTTGCGAAGTGAGAAGAAAAGTGCAGCAAAGATTTGCGATAAACCAAGGAAGAGGAGGCGTCCGTTGAGATACAACGGATGTTTTCTGTGAAGCTTGTGCTATAAGAGATGGATAAGAAACGCGTGTTTATGAAAGACGCACTTTGACTTCACAAATATCGTCAATCCTCGGTTCCCATTACCCGTCATATAAGAGATTCCGATATGAAGTGCAAGAGCTGCCACAGCAGACAACGCATAAGTGATGGAGGAGTTCACTGTGGCTGGTTTTGTGAGAGAAGTTTTTACCAATGCTGATAAAGAAGTCGCAGGCGCACGCATCGCTTTCGGCCATTATTCAGGATAACGAGCAACCTAAGAATAATGACGAAGACTTACGACTCAGATACACTTTTCGCAAAACAATCGCTGGCAATGCGGCTGTGGTCCAACTTAACAGCGCAATCAACAGCGTCCATGGGCCAAACGAAGCAAACAACGCGTCCAACAGTCCGAGCTGCGAAACTCTTCCCAAATTCCATATTGACCATATCGAAGTGCAGATCCAAGAGGAGATAAGTGAATAGAGGAAGACCTTTCCCATCAGACGTGTTCTGAGAACGGAATTGACAATTGGTTCAAAACTCTGACTAAAAGACGGAACGGAGGGTGCTGGTCTCGTTAGAAGTGTCGTCGTGATTGCCTTAACGGGCGTCGCACGCGGCAGTGAGCTCGACATGAGCTGTGAAAGAAAAGTTGTTGACGCGCAAGGTCACGGTGTCACACAACCTTAACACGACTCCTGTGGCCACGAAAATCAAACAAAAGGGAGCAAATGCTACTGGCTCAAAAATCGCCAAATCGCCCGGCAATCCAGATAAAACACCGCTTCTCATTCCTATAGTCGAAGAATTCACTGTTTTTCTTCTGACAATACATACGAGGGTCAACGGACTTTTCAGAGGCCCGTTACCGACCTTGATGATCATGAATAAGGCGCCTACCTTATGTTCATCAGAAATTTTCTCAGTCGATACACCGTAGTATACGGCGTATGAACGAATCATGCGGCTCTTTAGCTAGCGCCCAAGCAGGCTTTTAAATGCTTCATGCCTTTCAACTTCACTCCGTGCCCCAACATGCTCGATGAGAAACCCATTCAAAAAAACGAATCTCCGTCCAAGGGGACTACACCCGCTATAACCTGGAGGACCTTCGGCGTATGGAAGATTTGGGCGCTTAAAGAACAAGCATTGCCCTTGGAACAGACGTTCTTGAAGGAATGGAATAAATATACTTCTACAGTACCATACGTCTTCAGACTGCTGCGGGACGTCTATCTCGTGAATCCACCCCTAGTTCTCCTTTATCTCGCATCGAGGGCATGGAAGGGTATCGAACCTGGAATAAATATGTACGTGTCCTCGCGGCTCTATGTCCAGGTACGTTACATATCACTGTCGGAATTCTGCGATATTTCTGAGCGCTGATATTGTCAACTCAAAGTTGGAATTGTACCTTCGCGATGGGAGTGGGAATCATTTCACCGTTTTTCGAGCAATCATAGCACATCTAATGTGTGTAATGTTGTCAAGCCTTTCGTCAAGTGTATGGTATGGCGTACCGTTGCGAGCTAATATCTGCATATTCACACTTTGACACCACACAGTAACCATTTTATCCCAAGATTGGAATCGCAAATGGAGCTATTCTTCGAGGAACACTTGATGAAAGGTTTGTATGAATTTTGTCAAAAGAATCATATGTTTCTGATCAAGTTCGTTACTAGAGGAACTGCGGTATGATGTTTATACTCTGAAAAGTTTGTCACATATATGCCTTGCATCATCTCCATGATAATATCGTCTTCAGACCTCAAAACCTCCAGGCATATGCCCTTTATGGGCTGGTATTGCTTTGCTGAAACAATTGAGGCAGTTGTCGGAGTCCTGGGCTTGTTCACTATTGTCACGTCTATTCTATACCAACACCAGGGCGGGACGGTGTTCACCACTTTATGTCTGATTTATCCGATTGTGGAGATGATTACGAGATACCAGCGGTCGCAAGGTGAGTTAGTTGAATACTTCAAGCGTCCACATTTTGTCTAATTATGAAGTTTTAAGCGATGATCATTGTCGCGGAAAACAAGGATTATATTCGGCTTAAAGCTTTAGGATATCTTCGCGGAAGTAATTACCGAGAGGATATCGTGAACAACAATATTGCTGAACATATCATGAATGGCATGTATTACATTAAGAGACTAAGGACATACTGCTCATCAGCTTTTTCTCAGAGTACAAGAAGTCCCGTCAACGGCTAGGTTCCCTTTTCACCGGCAATCCTTTGGGTGAGGTTCGACTCAGAAGTTCTGTCTGGTCTCACATATTCCGTTCCCTTTCCGAGGAAGTCCCAGTCGTAAGTTTACACCTTTGTTAGTATGATCCGTCATTCAGACACGATCTCCACAGCTCTACTTCACATGTTGTGCTCTCCTGGACCGTTCTTCTCATTCCCTATCGGCGCTTGCAATACTTCGTCAGCAATCCTCCACCTTGACAGAAAATTTACGAACTACATTTCAAATGCTCTCGCAAATCTTGTATACATTAGAAACGATCAAAAGTCTATATCGTGTAGAGGCTCTTCGGTTACTTGATGGCACGGTCGATTATCAACCTCCTGATGACACCAAGGGCATCTCCTTCCAGTTCCGGTATGTTTCTCGTTTTCCTTTTGGATATGCCAAGTTCTTCAACTCGGAAATGTCAGAAATGTCTCGTTTAGCTATCCTGGTTCCCAGTCTAATGACGGCGCCTTGAGAGATATTTCGGTAGATATCAAAGCGGGACAACTTGTCGTCGTTGTCGGTGCCAATGGGAGTGGAAAGTCAACATTGATCAGGCTCTTTACACGCACATATGACGTGACCTCTGGAGAATTGCTCTTAGATGGTGTCCCCATCCAGACTTACAAGATTGCAAGTCTTCGTAACATCACGTCGACGTTAAATCAGGATCATTCAATTTGGCCACTCTCTCTAGCCGAGAATGTTGGCCTTGGGTACTCTGCGTGTGCTACAGATGAAGAAATGGTCAATGCGGCTGTGGAGAAGGGAGGCGCTAGTAGTGTGGTTGCAGGCATGAGCAACGGTCTCGCTACCGTCCTCGAACCAGTTCAGTCTGCAATACCATATGGAATTGAACTTCCTCAGCATCAGGCCCTACAAGACATTCTAGACGGAATGGAGGTGAATTCAGATATTTCTGGTGCGTAACCAGCCCAAACACAAGGTCCTTTTTATTAATCGTTGTCAGGCGGTGAGAAACAACGAATAGTGGCGTAAGTGTTTGCAACCGTTTCTTCTGGGATCTGCACTGATTTTTGTATAGGTCACGAACTTTCATGCGTCTACAAAATCCAAACATCAGATTTGTAGCAGTCGACGAACCTAGTTCAGCGCTGGATCCGCGTGGAGAGCTTGAGCTGTTCAACAGGCTGAGGGCCGAACAAAATGGAAGGACCATGATATTTGTTACTCATCGCTTTGGGCACCTTACTAAACATGCTGATCTTATCATGTATGTTCTAACTCAACATCAATTGCTGGATACTATTAACACACATGATCAATAAGATGCATGAAGGATGGAAAAATCGCGGAATCAGGTTCTCACAAAGATCTACTCGCCCTCCAAGGGGAGTACGCTACTCTTTACAATATCCAAGCGCAGGCATTTGCTTCGTCTTAATCGTACTCGTTCCTCTTGGATAATGTACAAGAAATCACGGCTATTTCTACAGTAAACACTACAAACGTCCTGCAAAAGCGGAAAGTGCTTGATATACTTCGTTTGCTTCAGGTCCTCCCAGCGTATATATTACATTACTGACTTCAAAACCGTTGAATTGACTGGCTGCACAGATCGTATAGGCGCCCATATTGTCAAAACCAAGCCAATCTCCAACTTTAAGTGTGCTCGGCAGTGTAGTTCTGGGAGACACACAGTCGATAGAATCGCACGTTGGGCCCCATATACTGCTGAGAATCTGGGGTTCTGATGCGGGGACGTGGAACGATCCGTTGAGTGACAAAACGTACGGATTTATGGTCTTCTTGTCAAATATTACACAGTTCAATGCACCATAAATCCCATCGTTGATATAATCTAAAGAAGAAAATATCAGTAGGAACAAATTTGTATAACATATCAACTGAACTCACACATGATGCTAGGTTGATCAGATGATGCATGATCGTGTCCTGGAATGTCGTCGAGAGGTGCCCGGCGAGCAATAATATTTGCAGCGAGCTTGAATGCTTTGGAAACATAAAATCGTCCGGGCTCCGCAATGATTTTCAGACCATGACGATCAGGGAAGTACTGATCAATTGCTTGTGTCACAAACTCGGCGGCTACTTCGAAAAGGGCGTCCTCAAATCCACCGCCTATGTCCAAAAGGTTAAAAGTAAACCCTGCTTCGTTCCCCATATCAAAAACTGAACGAGCACGCCTTATGGCATCTGTATATGCTGATGGATCGTAGCATCCACTCCCAACATGGAACGAGACGCCTACGACATTCAGACCAAGTTCGCGTGCTTTTACTAGAAGCTTCGGCACAATCGCCAACGGCGCGCCGAATTTAAGGCTTAGCGTACTTGAGCTCTTTGAATCGTCGGTCAGGATGCGAATAACAAGCTTTTCGCTGGTGTAAGTACGAGCGATCTTGTCTAGTTCATCTTCATTGTCAAAGGTCATCGTCTCGACGCCCATCTTGGAAGCATTCCGGATAAATGATACAGCCTTACAAGGATTGGCGAAGATTATGCGGGAAGGGTCGATACCGCCCACGTTCAGGACATTGACAATTTCCCCGTTGGATGCGCAATCGAAGCCTGCGCCCAAAGCAGCAAGGAGGCGGATGACATAAGGATCTGGGTTACATTTCACAGCTGCGAGCAGATGATAAGTTTCGTTACGGACACTTGAAATAGTCACGAACCGTAGAAGGGTTGGATTTCGGGCAGTAATGCAACCCACCGGTGGTGTTGACGATAAACCTCACCAAGGTCCGCCACAAGAAACGCTTTTTCTGCGTCTGGCTGATGAGCTTCAGCAAGATAAGCCGCCCGCGTGACACCAGCTCTCATGTGAACTTCAGGATGCCCTTTGTACAATGGAGGAAGTGAAGGGAAGATAGTAAATTCTTCATACGCTAGGATGTCGGTGGTCTCCTGAGTAGATAAAGAATCAACAAGGTCCTGTGGAGCAGTCAAATCGACCTTGTCTTTGTGTTGCGGAAGGGGCTCGGAGCGGGATAGGTCGATAGAACATCGTACCGATGAAATTGTCAAGGCAGTACCAGTGGTGATCGCCATGTACGAGAGAATAAGGTGAAAATCAGAAGATGACAACGTTGTATTTGTTGTTCAGGTTTGACATTGCTATAATAGCCAATATGGTATACGGATCCACCTTTCGAAGACAGTGATAGAATAGGATGGTGGTGTAAAGATCCACCCTAATGAAGACATTGCTAGAAATAGGATGGTGGTATATTGATACGTCGGCCTCAAAACCGACGCAGACAAAAAGTACCATAAGGATTCCCAATACACCCAAGCGTCGAAAACCGACGCAGACAAAAAGTACCATAAGGACTCCAACTGTAGACGCAGGTTCACCTTGGAAAACCCCAACATCGACGACCCAGACCGCACGATCGAAGATTGATCGGAGAAGAGGGCCGAGGTGGCAGTACAGATCTTGACAGAACGAGTTTATTCGATGCAGGCACATGTCCTTGTTGGCAGTCAAAATGTCCAGCGAGAGATACTATGCCCTACCACGCAGTCGACAGGCCACCCACTAGTCGACACTTTTGATGCAACAGAATTTCTCACTCTTTCTCTCAAAATTTTTTGCTAGTTCATTATGATTAGACTATTGAAATGTACTTGAAGTTGAATGGAGGCAAAATACCCAGTAATTGTCGAGTCCCTTCTCAACAATGATTTGTGGGTTGGTCACTTTTCGTCACGTCTGCCATAGGCTGCCCTCGCTTATGGTCAGGTGATGTGACATTTGTGACTTGTCGACTAGTCGGCGTAAAGGCGAGCGCCGAAGGTAGTGAGCGTTTTCGGAGGCCTCTGCGTTCTCGGTAGTTCCTCCGTTCTCTCCCGCACCTTTTCTCTCCAAGATCGTGAGCCGATCGCGGCACGGTGCCAGGGCCTGGCAGATGCCGTGCTGTGGTCAGCATGGCACGCGGTCTTCTCCTCTGTCCTCCTCCTTCCCTCTCTCACGTTGCCCATCTGTCTCACCGTGATCCCTTTCTTTTCAGCTTCCATTTGTATTATATTCTTTTTCGAATTCTTTGTCCGCCCCTTTGACTACCGGTGAGACACCCCCTCTACATGGCCACTCGTTGAACCGGGCTCACCTCTCACCCTAGATATTTCGTCTTCAAAAGTTTAAAGTCGCGTTGCGCCAGCTCAAAACGAAATATCTAAAGTAAGCATGCGATGGGAAGGTCGCGTCGGCCTCTAACTCACATTTTATGCCAGTATTCTATTAGTATTCTACTCATAATTTTGTCAACCCTCCCTCCTCACCCTGTATGATACTGTAGCTACCTGTCGCTTTCGCCATTATCAATTCACGTGGTCACGCTTATGCGTGACCGTTTTGGGCGCTATAACTCCATAGCTGCAGAGGTGGGTGGCCTGTCGACTGCGTGCAGGTGACCGCACGCATTCCATTCTTTCCTTTTATGGATAGACGGGTAGTCGATTTGAGACACAATAATTATTTCACATTCTAAATTTATTGCTCGCACTCACGTTAATCTCGATTTATTCAAAGACTTTATTCTGCTATTATTTTCCTAGCATCATGTCTTCACACACCGTCTCCTCCCCTTCCTGTTCACACCCACACTCTGCCGAAGATGATCAAGATTCTCGGGATGTTAATGTCCCCGGGCCAACCACTCCAGATCTTGAGCTCCTTCCTAATGCAGGTGTGCCTGGACACTTTCGATTTTGATGGCTGGATCAAACTCCCTGATGGGATCAGCCGTTTCCGGCTGGGTGCGGGAAAATGCGATCACCGGTCGACGTCAAAAGCACGCCTGCGCCTCGTCCCTCGGATTTGGACGTTGGACCACGTTTGAAGCCTACTTATTTCTACTCCCATGAAGAGTTGCGGGACCTTGTGGATAGTGAAACATTATGCGCTCTTTTAGCTCCACTTCCCCCATCACTACTCAGAGAGATAGTGTCCACTCGAATTCGAATCCGTAAACAAACTGAAGAAGAACGCCTGGCGCTTAAAGCTAAGGATAAAGAAGTTGGACCGCTAGATGTACCTACATAGTTAGCATCCAGCGGTAAGAAAGGTATTGAGGTATTTCTCATCACCATAAGGAAAATGCTATTATGTACTTTGCATTGAGATTGGACTGTGGTTCCAGGCTGTCCGACAATGGGATGTGGCCTGGGGGGCAGTCTACACCCATGCACACGAAAACCTTATTTTCGGCCTTCCATGTCCTGTAGGGTATCCATGCCTCCAGCAGTATATTTAGCCAGGTGTCTGCTCCCAGTCTCTCAGCTAGGGCTCTGCTTCTGTACCCTTTTTTTGAGTTTTTCTGAGGCTAGTCAGCCAAGCTTTAATCATCATATTTATCCATCTGTCCATGATTTCTGTGTTGCATGGGTGGGCTTCCGGGGTCAGCCTCTCTTTGTAGCTTCCACTAACATCTTAGCTTCCAAACATTGATGGAGATTTTTGAGATTGATTATATTATTTTTCCTGTGCTCATGCATGAAAACATTGTCCTGGAAGTGTCACAAAAGCATGGACGGTGCTCAGAGATGTAAACGAAAGTCTGCGAGAACTTACTGGTGTTCAATTCTCATAAGGCAAGCTAGTACATATGTCAGGAGGTCATCGTCACGCTGATGCAAAGTTTTGCCGAACTCCGTGCACAAAAAACTGTGATCCTGTCTTCACGAGGCATCAACACTCTTCTGCTCGATTTTGTCATACTTGAGAAAGTATTTTCGCAAAGCTACATAACAAGTATATGCATACATCTGATAATTACAGGTATACAGCGTGATAAGAAAGAGGGTCATGAAGTATCTGTGGATATAGAAAGACATGCTGAATCTATGGCGTACAATAACATAAGAAATTCTATTCATATTCCTTTCATCAGTAGCTTTTACGAGCGTACTTGCTCTTCATACGGATTTTCTTCCCATATCTCCAGAATAACCAGGGTCTGTATCTATGGAGTCAGATAGAAAACGGTGGGTGGGAGTATGAGAACATACGCAGGGCATCCAAGCACAATGGCCACGCATGCAAGGATTGAGTTTCCCTTTCCGTATCCAAGTTTATTGTACATAGCAGGAGCAAACAGCGGAAATCCAAAACCAGCAAGGGAACGTAAGCATGAGACGGCCGCCAAAGCTGTGAGAGGAGTGGGATGAATGTAACCACGAAGACAGATACGAAAGTAAAAGAACTCACCTGAAGCCGCATGTAACGTAAAGGTGTCGACGATGTACGTCT
>QGOA01007134.1:0-12454 GCA_003313075.1 Termitomyces sp. MG16
TTTAGCACATCGTTTTATCACCTCCACTCAAGCACACCGGGACCCTGTCAGGACTCCTCACAACTATGCATGCCAAGCGCTGGAGACGGCATTGTACTGCATATACATCCAGCACACCCAACCACAGTTGGCGTCATCAGCGTGAGGGGCGCAACAGTAATTGACAGGCCAAGATGGACCGTCAGGCACAAGATAGCGCCAAACAAGGAGCTGCCCTCCTCGAGAATGAGATCAGGTGCATCCCTGATATGCTCAGCGTTGTGATCTATTGTGATCACACTATCAAGCATCAGAACTTGTTCTTCGGCACAGGGTTGTCTCCCCAATTCTACTGGTCACCAGTGACCAACACTATCTTCATCGGGCAGGAAGCCCATGCAGCCAGGGCCTTCGAGGCCAACAAAGAGGGCAATGCTGTGCATACACCCCATAACAGTAAGGTGTACCAAGTTGCACCTTGCGGGTTCTCCCACAGCCCTCAAGAGCTCCGCAGGCTCCATGCACTGGTGAACAACCAGTTTATGCTAATTTGTCAGCATCAGTTGGGCTACCTCTTGCTCAACAAATTCAAACAGGTGACTATGAATTGTCACCCCACAGCCTGAGACAGAGCAATGTCTCAACTACTCGACAAGGTCCCATACAAGACTATTGCAGTATCTTTTGCGAGTTTGGAGGAGCAGGAGAAAGTCCCGTGGATGATTGCTCCTTTGCAGATCTACCGCCGCAAGGAAAGTGGGAGGCTGGCCTTTGTTGGCCTGACTCCCCCTGACCCAAAGCAACCTTTTGCTTTGGACTATCTGGGCTCATATGCCCTTCTCTATGGGCGTCCTGAGACACCCAACATATGGACTGGTCTGGCCATGGACCGTGCTATGCGCATTCATTGGCGCAGCCTCTTTGGGTTTGCGCTTGTATGCACTCTCTGCGTGAGCCGCCCCTCCAAGTCCACAGTGCACAAGCACCTGGCTTATGTCTTTGCACGGCCAGGCCTCTATAAAAAGGCTGTCACCAAATACAAGGCAGCTACGGGGCAATCCTTTGTGCCCCTTTCCACCGAGGACCCGACCTTCAAGGCTTGGGCTGTGGACATCCTAGAAGCTTCAGCTTCTGTCTTCACCACTTCAGACACGTTATGTGTCCTTCTTCACAATCAAATTCTGGTCAGCTGGGCTGACCATGCATACACCTATGGGGTCACCTACTTGGCCCACATTTTCTTCAGTGACAGCTGGCTCTACAATGAGGCGGCCACCATCAATGACGAGAAGCTGCAACACCTCGATCACTACAGGACACCCCAGTCCCTTGCTCAGTGGGATGGGTGGCATGAAGCCACCATTGGTGACCACCAACAACTAATGCTCCAGCAATAGGAGAGTCATTGTGCATTTGACAATGTGTTCACCAAGGGGATGTATCTCCTCATCGGGCAAGACATTCACACCCAAGAGATCTGGATGTGCCAGTACCCATCCAACAATAGGGATCTCCCTGATCCCCAACCTCCTACTCTGGGGCCAACTTTTGACCCTACTATTATGCTGTCCCTGCTATAGGACTATGACAACTCCCTGCCTCTGGCAGGGCCATTGGGCACCTCTCATGAGCCCGCACCTGAGGATGAACTCCTTGACTACAATATGGACGATGCGACTGCCGATCCATTCTGAGAGCCCAGGGACTCTCCAATTGCCCCCATTCCTGACTTACCCATGGCCTGACCGTCGGAGTGTTTTGAGACTGTAATTCAGTCTAATTGGGGGGTGTGTAGCGTAGTCCACTATATGGCGTTGGCCACATAGCATTTACTTACTAGATACTTAAAATATTATATTATATTTATCATAATATAATAATAGTTACATAATTATAAATATGTACATACCTGCTGCTTAATAAGCAGCTTAATCTCGTTATACACTACATAGTCAATAGACCGGTCTGGTCTGATTCTGTTCTGTGTGACTTAAGCTCTTTCAAAATCCGTAACTCCATTATAGTTTCATACTTTGCAGCTCTAGAGACCAGTCCAGCACTGCAAGATTCTTGTAGCTTACAAACAGCTCCCAGGTAGTATCACCTAAGCTCCATCTTACCTCAAATTTGAGGTGTCTCCCTGTCTATCTATGACTTATGAGGTCATCCACAAATTATTCCTGGTCATCACCAGTTCCAAAGTCATACATACAGCTCTGGAGTTGTGTGATTAGGGAACAGCACATCACTACTAGTGAGGTATAGTCACAACAGTGACACATGAAACTTAGGCACTATTCTGCATGCCTGCAGCGTCCAGGATAGTTCTAACATGTAATTAGACGTGCTAGGTTCAGCTTTGAGGATTCTATACAGTCCAATCCACTTGGAATACAACTTGTCCATTCTGTCTTTTGGCAGGTTCAAGTTCTTCATTAAAAGGTAAACTAGGCTCCCTTTCTTGATGTCTGGTTCATCACGCCTGTGATTATTTGCATGTTTTGTTTACCACACATACAATTCTATAATTGCATCATGGGCATCCACTAAGTTCCTTAGCATGTTGCACACAAACTGTTTAACTCTAACATGAATAAATTCGTCAGTATGAAGTTCGCAAATCATGGATGGCATATAGCCATTACTGAGTTCAAAGAGTAAGTACCCTGTGGTTTCTGATATGCTCATGTTTATTGTGAATTCAACAAGTGGGCATTTATCAACCCAGTCTTTCTGGTCAGGATGCATAAAGGCTTGGAGTATCTGTGCTATATTTATATTTGCACATTCTGTCTGTCCATCTATTTGCAGATGAAAAGATTGAGCAGTTTTGCTCCAAGCAAATTGTGTAGTTCCTTCCACTATTTGGAAGTAAATTTGGAATCTCAATTGCTGACAATTGAGCTGGGCAGTCCATGGAGACATACTATCTCTTTGAGATAAATCCATGACAAGTCTGCAGTGCAGCTGTCATGGTTGTCCTCACAGAAATGAGATGGACCATACTGGTCATTTGACGGATCACTACCCACAGGTAGTTACAGCCTTTCAACTCAGGGAATAGACAAATAAAGTCCATTCCAATAGAGTCCCAGGGTTTTACTAGGATCAGAAGCAAATGTAGCTTTCCTGGGGGCTTCAATGTCGAGATCTTTGACCATTGACATTGCTTGCATGTTGAGCAAAATTGACTCATCTTTTTGGCTGTCATGCCCTTCGCACCTGGAACCACCCCAGGACATCCTCAGAGCTCCATCTGGGGCCCCTTCACCAACCCCATGACACAACTCCTGCCATCAGGACCGCTCCCACCACCATCATGCACATCAAGCTGCACATCAAGCCCTGCCATCATGCCACACCCCCTGATAGCCCTGCTGCACAAAACCCAGAATTGTCCACCGGCACATGCCAATCATCAGATCATGTCAACTACTCCAGCCATCACGCATCACGCATCAGGACACCCTTCCATGCCAATTGATTGCGTGCCCTGCATGCACGATCCCTGGTATACAGTTTTTCCTTCTTCCACTGCCGCCCATTAACTCCTGGAACTGCCCCAGACATCCCAGAACCCCTCAGGAACCTGGAGCAGCTCCCACCGGTATTTAATAGTAGCTACCTGCTTGTTGTATGCTAGTCTTGATATTATATTTGATTGCTTGTGTGTCCTTTGATTAACTGGTATGCACTGACTGGTATGCTTGGCTGGCACACTTCAACTGGCACACTCAATTTGTTTGCATGCTCTTAAGATTGGTATGCACTTTATGACTTAAATTTTACTCACTGGGTCTCGTCCTAGAACCTCCGGTTCTTGACTCAACTCAAAACCTCTAATTCTTTTCGACTTCACCTGATTTCTAGACTAAGTCCCACACTCCGGGAATCCCCTGTTCATGTCTTGAATCCCAGAGCTCAGTCCAGAGTTCCAGATACCCGAGTACATACAGTGGCTCAAAAAACTGTCCCAATGTTTCATACTTTTTGAAAGATGACATTGGCATGAAGGATGGGAAGTACATAAAATCCTGATTAAATCATGTAAATTACTATGGCATCGTAGCTACAAAATAAATCTAAGTTTATGTAATCGAGATCAAAACTGATGGAGCAATAGCCATTTTAAAATATTCACTCATTGGGACAGTTTTTTGAGCATCTCTAATTTTAGTATCTAGTACTTTGTATGTCCTCTATTTGCTTTGATAACTGCTTGAATCCTTCTAGGCATGCTTTCTATTAGTCTTTGGCATACCTCTGGTGGTATTTTATCCCACTCCTTTGCAACCCTCTCCCATAATTCATGCACACCATAAGGAGGTGTTTCATACTGCCTAAGTTGCTCTTTGAGGTACTCCTAGAGATGTTCAATAGGGTTGAGATCAGGGGATTGGGCTGGCCACCAAAGAACATTAAAGTTGCTGTCCTCAAACCACTTGTCAGCCCTCTTGGAGTTGTGTTTGGAGTTATTGTCCTGTTGAAAGTAGTGGGCACCCTCCTCCATCTCCAACTTCTCAAAATTCTCCTTTGCTCCATCATCTAAAATTTCAGAGCACTGCTCTGCATTCATGATCCCCACCATCTCTACAAGCTTTTCTACCTCATTCCAACTCATACAGCCCCATACCATGAGATTATTCCCTCCTTCATGCTTCACAGTAGGTGTAGTTGTTCAGTCTGAAATGTCTTCTTCTTGTAGCTTCCACACATACTGCTTCCCATCTGACCCAATCCTGTTAATAAGGCCAAAGGCCTTAGTTATGATTCCGTAGAGACGGAGAAGGACGGGGGGGGCTAATTACAATTTATTTATTTTCCAGCGCCGAAGGAGCGAAGGCCTACGGAGTAGTCCTACGGAGTAGTAGTAGTACTAGTAGTAGTAGTAGTACGTAGTTCGTAGATCGTAGATCGAAGATCAAAAATTAGTTGTTGGGCGCTCGTGTCAAGAATATTGTTGATATTACTCACTTGTTAGTCGTTGAACGTACTGATATCACAATATGATTGTATATCGATACCAGCTTTGCTGCAAATTGTCTTAAATTAAAATTAAGAGGTCGGCCGCAGGTCGGGGTGGGGAAGGGTAATAGACAATCAGCAGGAAACCAAATTGTATATTTATATGCAAAAGTAGGTCCCTCAGAGACTACACGCGAAACATCCTCCTAATCTCTCATGCACATTGTCTCATCTGTCCACAACACCCTTTTCCAGTCCTCTATAGTCCAGTTCTGATGCTTTTGAGCCCATTTAAGCTGTAGTTGTCAATGTTTAGCTTTGAGCATAGGAACTTTTCTCTTGGTAGCAGACCAATACCCCTCCTCCTTCAACACATTCCAGACAGTCTTGGAAGAGACAGGGTTGAAAATGATGTTGTTGATAAAATTAGTGGCCTGGACAGCTGTATCAAGTCTTCCAGTTGAGATTTGTCGAATAATAGCCTGTTTATCACATGGAGTAAGCTTAGCAGGACGGCCTCCAGGATGGTTTTCCATCTCCAACTCTCTACCAATCCTCCCAGTAGTAGACTTCCCTAAACCAGTTTGAGCTCCAATCTGACCAGAGAATACCCTTAAGCAAGAAGAGAAGCAACAGTAGAGTGTTGTGCAGAAGGAATAGGTTTCATGATAGTGGTTGAAGGTCAAGATGTGGTTCAACCAGCTTGAACTACTCCCAAATATATCTAAACATGGTCACATGACTTTGTTTATATTCCCACATGCAACCTACTCTTTATTTCTGAGTAAAATAGGGATAAACCTGAAAAATTAGAGATGCTCAAAAAACTGTCCCAATGAGTGAATATTTTAAAATGGCTATTGCTCCATCGGTTTTGATCTTGATTACATAAACCTAAACTCATTTTGTAGCTACGATGCCATAGTAATTTACATGATTTAATCAGGATTTTATGTACTTCCCATCCTTCATGCCAATGTCATCTTTCAAAAAGTATGAAACATTGGGACAGTTTTTTGAGCCACTGTATAGATCAAGTCTGCCTCATGAGGGTGTTGCTTTCCTGGAAAGCCCCCAACTCAGCAGAACCTGACAAAATATCAAGACTCTCTCCTTACACTGTTTTTGATGGCTACGTTAATAGGCTTCTACTCAGACTGAGTGCATCAAGGGGCACACTACAGGCCTATGGACACAGGCCATACTTGAGACTCTAGTGATCCTCTTAGATACAGAAAACCACGGACCTTAGCACTCAATTATAGGCGCTGATTATCAGTCTAAACCACCACTACTAAGCCTTCAGCATATACCATTTATTGACCTTAGAGAATTAGGAGACCAAGGACTCAGGGCGCTAGCATGACGGTGGGGACACGACTTTGACCAAACCCTGATCAGTTCCATAAAGGGGTTAGCATTAGGCGCTGCCATTGGACAAGGCACTTTAATCAGAAGTCTAAAGAATCAGCAGCGACAGAACAGGATATACTCTAGCCTGACATTTTATTCATCAAGAATTGATACCAGATTTAGTGCCAGCAGCAGAACTCACAGTGTCTGTTGAGGATTTTCTGACCATACCCTGCCAAGGCCTGGCCAATCGGAATTACACTAAAAAGTGAGCAGACTTATACAAAGTTTAAGTCAGTTTAGAGTTGCCGTGGCCAATGGGCTATAACGCCGTTAGTCGCCATTGCCCTATGTGTGCCAGTTGCCGTTGACAGGTCGCTGTTACCTACAACCACAAGGAGAGGTGCTAATTGGTAGTGCCATGAATGGACTCATTTTAAAAATATAGTAGCACATAGTATAAAAGATAGCTACTCTGGATATACATAGCAACAAATCATAACTTCTTGAGAACCCAAGTTACACTCAGCATTCAAATTGCGCTAGCTTGCTCAAACTTTGTCACTAAATCAGGCAATAGCCTTGTTTATCTCGTCTTCATCATTTATGGTGCTACTTACAGGCACACTACAAGGTGCTATTCACCTTTTCTTCTATATCTTTGTGTAAACTGCGATGCTTACCGTTTGCCAGGTAGCACATGAGGCACTATTGTCTAGTGTGTCATTTTATCACCTTTGCTTGAGCACACCGGGACTCTGTTGGGACTCCTCATAACTATGTGCGCCAAATGCTGGAGACAGTGTTGTACTGCGTATACATCCAGTGCATCCAACTACAGTTGGCGTCATCAACGTATACTCACACCTATCACCCCATGGGTTACCAGACTGACCCTTATGGATGTCTGGTCCCTGACCACTACTCTGCACAGATTCCCCACCCCATCTACCCACCTCTCCCATACAAACCCCAACGCCTCCACCACCACTGGGCCCCTGATCTGTCCCTCTATGACCTGGGGCCCTTAGCCAGCTGGGCCTCTCCACCCAGCCTAGCCATGGCCTGATCTGTGGAGGCCCTCTTATACTGGAGCATCTCTAGGGGTCTACTGGAGACCCCACCCATTCTTAGTGGACCTTGCCTGATCCCTCCTAGCGAGGGTCCCTTTGCCCCCACCCCCAATTATGGTTATCAATGCCCTGCCCCCCAACCCTGCAGACCTCCCAACCACAACTACCCCCCTCAACACTATCTGACCACCACCCCATCTGCACAGACCCTTCCATTGCCAATGGGACAACGACACTTCAAGGAGTATGAACATCAACAAGATAAGGTGCTCTGCTTGCTCAGGATCTCACCAGAGAATTTCATGCAGCAGACAAGGGCGTTACTCATAGAATTTGGACATGACGACTTTAAAGGCACCCTGAAGGGCTGGGCCCATTGCTTGGTCAAATTCAAAGATCGACCCACTCAAGGAGAACTCCCGGAACAGGCTATGGTAAAGTACAGGTGCAACACAATCCTCTACAAGGAGCTGCAGCAACTGTTTGACAAAGTCCACACATCCCCCTCCTCTCGACCCCTCAACAACCCTGCAGACCCCAGTTACTCAATTCACATCCAATGGGAACCTCCAGAACTGACCCCAGCAGCCCCCACGGTCCCAACTCCAGAGCAACAACAATGGGAAAAGCAGCAGAATGCCTCGGCCATCCTCCAGTCTCTCAACCTGACAGGAGGGCTATTCAATTAGCCTGCTGCCTGCACAGTAGGCTTATTGACTCGCCGTAGAGCTAACTCCATTCCTGGCACCTTCAAGACCTGGGGACAGCCCTAGAGGCCCCTGGAACTGCTCCCATTAATGGACAATACCCAACCACCACCTCCAGCAACCTCTGGGAGACCCTGGGCCAACATCCCTAGTACGGATGACACGCTGTGCTACATTGACGAGCTCACTTGGGGTGACAATGAATGATGCCCTGCACCCGCAACGACTCTGGCACTGCCACCCACGACTGCCCTGGCCCCTCCTGAGCCAACCTTCCATCGTGACCGTCCTGAGCCAACCTTCCATCGTGACCCCCCACCCCACTTCGATCTATGGAATCCCCCATGGCCCCCAATGCAAGCTCGACCCTCCTGAGTTGAATGCCCCCCATGCAACCTGGCACCTGACCCAGCACCCAGCCTGCCACAGATTGACCTGGAATCGCTAAACCCTCCCCAACCGCCTCTGCCACCACCAGTCAATCCCTGAGGATGACCCCCTGGCCCACCACCTCCTGCATGGAGACCTGGACCTCCTCCCAACAGAAACGACCCCCCTTGGAACAACAGACCTCCAGGCCATGGACCCCCAGGTGAGCCACCTGGAGGAGGTCCTCCAGGAAGGTGGGGCCCCACTCTCAGTGCCTTTCCTCCTCAAGGAGGGGGGGTAACCACTATTATTACTACTACAACGCAGAACCCCCTCCCCATAACGCAGCAGGACCAGATGACACCTGTGACACTCTTGTCTGTGAAGGATGCCTGGATATTCAGAAACCCAATGTGTTTATGAGCTGGGACCCCCAGAAATGGTGTATATTCCTAACTCAATGTCTTAATATGTTTCAGGCAAAGCCACTCACGTTTCAGGTTGACAGCTCCAGGATGGCCTTTGCTGCCTTGTACCTTCAGGGGATTGCCTTTAACCACTACACAGCCCTCATCCAGTTCGACCCCAACAACCCAGCACTCTTCTGATGGCAAGCCTTTGTCAATGAATTCTCTGGGAAGTTCGGAATCTATGACACCATGGCCAAGGCCAAGGACAACCTTTGCAACCTCTGGATGTATTCCAAAGAACACTTCACCACTTTATCATACATTTTGGAAAGGAAGCTTACAAGACAGGCTGGAATTATAGTGCTCTCTGGTATGCCCTCTGCCATGCACTGCCACAACGCATCAAGGATGTCCTCTGACTCACCCTGAAACCACCTTCCTATGACGGATACAAGGCCCTCATCATGCAAATCAACCAATGCTACTAGGAAGATCACAGTGAATACTCAAACTCCCAGGCCTTTTGGAATCCATGAGGTGGCCTGTCCTGGTTCTCTGGAGAACCCCCTAATCCCCCAACTCAGAACCCCAGCCCACCCCCTTTCTCCAGCGGCTGCCCCCCAGTAAGTTGTGGTTTCCCCAACGCTAACCCTGGCAGTGGCGCCCACCCCCAGGCCCAGCTCAATGCTGCCATGGCCGTCAACAATTCTGGCAACAGCCTGCACCCCGACAAGTTCCTAGAAGACCTGGACAACCCTGAACTTCCCAACAAACAGGACAAAGAGGCCTTCCAGGCCAGCCAACTTCAGAAGAAGGGAAGGCCTTAGATCAAGGTCCTGAAGGATGTGCAGAATCGGCAGAGAAGGGAGGGTGCCTGCATACTCTGCAGTGAGAAAGACCACTTCATCTCTGAGTGCCCCCAACGACAGACCATGGGACATGCCACATGGATTTTTGAGGGAGAAGACACCACCTACGAGTACTCGGAAAACAACCTGGCGATTTAGACCTGGAAGATGCACTAAATCATGGAATTGACTCCGATGTCTTCTCTGTCCTGGTCTCCCACCTACGCTCAATGACACTCATACAGGACACCCTCACAGCTTACCAACCCTCATACTCCTTGCACTCCCTCCTCCTGAAAACCCGCATCACCCCCTATGGAGACCCCCTCAACACTCTTGTTGATAGTGGCACCATAGACAACTTTATCGACAAGGCCTGGTCCTCCTCCATCCTGGAACCTGCCCAACAACTCCTGATCCCCATCCAACTTTGCCTCTTCAATGGAGATGCCTCTGTGGCCAGAGATATCACTCATTTTGTGCATATGCCTGTTACCTTCGCCAACGGACAAACTCACACTCTCCAGATGCTGGTAACCAAACTCCACCCCTCTGCACCCCTGATCCTGGGGCTTCCCTGGCTCCAGAACACCAACCCCCGCATCAACTAGTGACACCTCACCCCCAGTGAAATTTGGCTCTGGGAAGATCCAAAGCAATCTGAAAATAGTTACAATTTCTGATACGGTCTGGTTCAGGCTGACATTCTGCCAAAAACCCAGACACACTAAATTTAGATTCAATTATAACTGCATGCTGGCAGTGGAGCGCAACATGTTTCCCACCTCTTCTTGCTTCCCCCCAACACATCCTCTCTCATCATGTCTAAGAGATCTTGTGACTGCAATGTCTGCTGTGGTGCTGAAGTGTCTTCTACCACTTTTTGAAGGCACAGAGATCGTCCTAGGCACCAGCCATTCAACACATATTTCTATGATGACTTTATCCACAATCAACAGGGCACTGTCAATCAAATACAGGCATCTAGCCACTTGGCACATTCTGATCAGGATACTGACAGTGATGAAGTAGAATTAGAATTAAAGAAGCGACTGCACATGGTATGTGAATAGCATTTTTGTGTTATATACAGCATATTTTATATCAATTACAGATTAGTGATCATGAAACTATGATGGAGGATGCTGAATTGCATCAACCTCATTTTGATTTACTCCAGCAACAAGATTTAAATGAAATGGATGTGGACACTACTGTCATTGGAGTAGAATTATCTGCAGCTGGACATGATTTTGATTTTGAAGTCCAAGCTCTTGACACTGAAAGAGCTGAACTAGGCTTGGAGGATCTTGGAGACAATGCTATAGAAACAACTGAGCAGCAGCCTGATATTCACATTGAAAGTCTCCATATTTCTCAACAATATAGCTACTTGATTAAAAAAGCAACTTTGGACAATGATAAACTTAATAAGGAGACTTTGCATAATCTTAGGAATCCTGTTGAAGGGCCTGTTGATATCACTAGTCCTGATGACAAGCTTTCACTTGAAATATTCACTGCAACCAATTCTAGTGAAGCTTCATATAATCAATGTCATGCTGCTATTCTCCGGTGCTATCCTGAAAGCAAAATTCTCACATTTTATAAAGTCAAGCAGCTTATTGTCAATGCTACTGGCATTATTCCTATTATGGATGATATGTGCATTAATTCTTGCCATGCTTTTACTGGACCTCTTGCTGAACTTGATGCTTGCAGCATTTGTCATGAGCCACGGTATAATGTTGAGCTGCTTGAAAAATATGGTAAAAAAGTACCTCGACAACAAGCATATACTTTTCTTCTTGGACCTCAAATTCAAACTTTGCATTGATCTATTGAAGGAGCTCAGGAAATGTGCTATCTTGATCAAAAATTCAAAAAGTTTTTCAGCTAATCAATAAAATTCAAGAAAATGAAAATGATAGTACTATGATTTATGATGATATTTTCTGTGGCAATGAGTTTATTGCTCTCCATAATAATCTTCAACTTACTAGCAAAGATACTATGATTTCATTTTCAATTGATGGTGTTCAGCTTTATGAAAAGAAAAAATCAGATACTTGGATTGCTGGCTGGAAAATTGAAAATTACTCACCTGATCTACACTTCAAAGAAAAGAAATGGCTTCCATCTCATATTATTCCTGGCCCAAACAAACCCAAAATCATGAATTCATATACTTTTTGGCCTTTCTATCATCTTGCTACTTTACAATGTGAAAATAATCAACAAGGTCTTGCAGTCTGGGATGCAAAAACACAGAGTATTATCAAATCACACATTATTTTTGCTTTGGCTACAGCTGATGCAGTTGGCATTACTGAATTGGATGGCCGTGTTGGACACCATGGAGCACAAGGCTGTAGACTTGGTTGTGAAATGAAAGGTCGACATAAGCCCAATAGTGGACACTACTTTGCTGCTCATCTTAGGCCCAATAATTATACTATGCAAGATTGCAATCACCCAGACATCAACATCCGAGAGCTTGAGATTCCTGGTATCAATGTTTACAGAGAAAATATTTATAAACTAGTTACATCTAAAGATCAAGCTACTTATGAATGGAATCGAAAAGCTACTGGACTCAGCAAGCCTAGCATTCTCAGTGGCCTTGTCCCAGAACTGTCAATACCAGTTCCCAATCGCTTTTCTCTTGATCTCATGCATTTACCTGAAGAGATCTTATGTCAAGTGTGAAAACAAACGGAAGAGTGTCTCATATTGCACACGAATAGATA
>QGOA01007157.1:0-12156 GCA_003313075.1 Termitomyces sp. MG16
CTCACCCTCAGTCACAACAAGTGTATGTAGTACGACTGAGGGTGGCTGCTTGTGGTGTATCCAAAATAAGTACAAAAATATTTTACTGTTGTCCAAAGACTAGCAAATACCAATTACGCTGGCCGCCTGGGCCAGCGCAGTGCAAATAATCAAGAGGTATCTATAAAAGGAAAGTCACTTCGTAAACTGAGTATGACATATGAACACATAAATCTCTTGTGCTCAACACTCCCCCTGATTTGTGCGTCCATCTCGAGTCTTCAACCCTATGAGTCTGACCAGGTGATCGTGCGACGCTCATGGGAGGGCTTTTGTGCAGATGTCGGCCAAGTTTTCCGATGACGGAATGTGATCTACTTCAATATCCCCCTCATGTATACGCTCACAAATGTAGTGGTGCCGAATATCGATATGCTTCGCCCACGCATGGCCCTTGGTCGATTCGGCCAAGGCAATGGATGAGTCATTGTTGACATAGAGCTTGGTGGGGAGAGATTGTCCGATACCAATTTTGGTAAGGAAATTGTGCATCCACAAGGCCTGCTGGGATCCACGTGTCATGGCTATGTACTCAGCTTCGGTTGTGGAGAGAGCGACTGTTTTCTGGCATTTCGAGCTCCAGGATACTGGTCCTCCAGCTATCAGAAATATGTACCCCGAAGTTGATTGCCAGGTGTCGAGATCCCCTCCATAGTCAGCATCTACATACCCCATGGGCTTGGTCATTCCTCCCCGGTCCCTTGAATAGATGATGCCATAGTCCAGGGTTCCTTTTACATAAGCTAGTACGTGCAGAAGGGCTTTTCAGTGTGTGGGGCCAGGATTTGATTGGAATCTTGCAAGTAGGGCTACAGCAAATGATAAGTCTGGTCAGATTGCAGCTTGTGCCCACATCAGGGCTCCCAATAGCTGCCAGTACGGTTTGTCATGCATGAAGGCCTGTTCTGCGTCATTTTTAGGGGACATATCATTTATAAGCATCGTCCCTGATGGCAGTGGAGTGTATCTTGGATTGCAGTTTGTCATGCCACTAGGAGTCTCGTGAGGTAGGCTTTTTGGGATAGCGAGATCGATTTTGTGTGTGGGTCTCAGTGTATCACCATTCCCAGGATGAAGGTAGGTTTGCCTAGATCTTTAGTCTCGTATGCTCCTGCTAGCTCCTCCTTTGCAAGTTGTGCCTCCTTTTTTGTCGAAGATAGTCCAAAGGTGTCGTCATTGAATGTGTTTGTAATCGTGACTTCGGCTCCAACCCTTCTCAATCTTACACATGGGTCTGCTTGAGATCTTGTGTACCCCAGATCTGCATAAGCGCCATCCAGTGTCCAGTACCAGTCATAACCGCCCTGCATTAACTCATACAGAGTTTTCTGGAGTCTTGCCATCTTTCCCTCCCCTTCTGGGAAACCTGAGGGTAGCTGCATGTATATTTTGTGTTCCGGGATACTGTTCAGGTAGGCTGAGACAAAGTCGATCTGCCATATCTCAAAGCCTTCCTATGCTGCAATTGCTGCCGACATTTGCAGAGATTCAAGCTGCACGACTGCCATGTAGGTTTCATCAAAATCCTAATCGTGTCTTGCATCTGACAATCTCCCCATCTGCGTTAAATTTGTTGGCGTATACCCAGCAACAGCCAACAACGTTCTTCCCCTTCAGGACAGCTGATTTGTCCACTAGTTCGAACACTCCACAGTCCGCCATTACCCTCAGCTCCTCATCCATTGCCGGTTGCTACAAATTGGGTCGCATCATCGCCTCCTTGTATGTCTTAGGAACCGCCATATCGTCATTCGTGCTCAGTGTTGACAAGTAGCTGTATGGTCCGTCAGCCAGCAGTGCGGCTGGTGTCTCTGTGGCCCATGCTTCCCCACTTGCTCATGCCTCTCGCTCCCTTTGCAGGGTCTTCTGCACAGCCACCAGGGCTGGTGCCAGCCTTGTCAATCGTGCCGAGCGTCGCAGGGGTTGTGGGGCATCAGGCACTGTCTGTGGCGGGGGAGGTGTAATAAGCACCTGGCCATCTGATCATGCAGGGTCACAGTCAGCTGGAGTGGCCCCTCACCCAGCCTAATCCTCGGTGCCATGGGCTGGCATGGGAGCAGAAGTCCTGGGGCAGAGGGCATCAGTGGGCCTGATTCCTGTGGGGTTTTGTCCACCTCCCCATTGTCAAGTACGGTCAGCGGGTGATGTCTAACACCTTCCTCAAAAATAATGTCACGCAATGTCACGATCGTCCTTGACTTTGGGTCATACAGCCGGTAACCGCTGTTGGCATAGCCCACCAGTCGAGTTTTGACCAACCTGGGGTCCAGCTTCAATTGTATTAGTTCATTGGGGACTTTTGCCCAGGCCAGGCACCTTCATGGTCGAAGGTGGTCTACGCGCTGCCGTTTCCCGGTCCAGGACTCTTTTGGGATGGTATTAGGGTGCCATGAGGATGGGAGTAGATTCTGGGTGTGGACCTGTGCTGCTGCGGCCTCTGCCCACAAATCTTTTGGGAGCCCAGTCTCTGCCAAAACACATCAAACGCCCTCAAGGATTGTGCAATTTGCTCGCTTGGCAACGCCATTTTGCGTGTGGGCATACAGAGTAGTGACCTTAAGGACAATGCTGTGTGTGCCGAGATAAGCCAACCAGGCTTCATTCACCCATTCATGTTCCACATTGACCCTGACCTCACGCAGCTTTCTGCCGGTCTGGCGTTTGGATTCCACATGGTAAGAGGAGAGAGCTGTGAGCATAGTGGGGGAATCCTTTCTGGTAAGGAAAAATACCGACAAGAAGGAAGATCCCCCATCAACTGCTACCATCATGTATGTGGCCTCTCCCATAGACGTGACACTGGCTGGGCCCCACAGGTCGATGTGCATGCAGTCATTTGGAGCACCCTCAGGCTCCACAGTGGCATCGTATGGCTGTGCAGCATGTTTGCCGTATATGCAATCCTTGCATATGCCCAGCACTGTCAGCTCACCCTTCACCACCAGGCCATCTAGCAGATTTCTAGCCAGCATGCCCTTTATGGTAGCCACACTTGCATGACCAAATCTCCGATGCCAGATCTCCAGGTTAGCTGGTTTGATTTGGGATCTTGCCACTAACGCTTTGGGTAAGTTTGATCCCCCTAGTTTGCTGAGGAGATACATTCCTCCTGTGCCTTTTCCATGTAACACTTCCCTGCCCATTGGGTCCTGGAAGCAAACATACCCCCCACCAAATATCACATTGAATCCGGCCTGATCAAACTTGTTAATCAAGATGAGATTTGAGGTGAGTCTGGGTGCATGTAACGCATTCCTGAATACGAGTGCTGATGACCCTTGGGCAGTTGTACAGGTCCTTTTTACGGTTCTGCATCCGACAACACGAAAAGACACTCCTCTTGGTGCAGCACAGCCTTCAATAGGGGTAGGCAGCTCTTTGTAGTCTGAGAACATTTCTCTGTCCACGAAGAAGTGGTCGGTTGCTCCTGAATCAGCGTATGTAGGGATCCCTGTGTCAGCAGGCATATGTACAGAAGCCGCTAGTGCATATGTGACATGGGTTTCTGCAGGGGTTTGGGGCTTAGTGGAATCTGCCATGTTTGCGGCTGGTGTAGGGTTCTGTGACATAGCTGGTGAGTCGCTCGATGGGGTCCTGGGAGTTTTTCCTTTGTTCCTGAAATTTGGCGGGAATTGGCCCTCCTTGCCTCCCCCTTTCCAGTAACAGTTTTTGATAGCGTGACCACTCTGACAGCAGTTCGGATTTATGCATACAAGCCTCTGTTTTGACTGTGCTTGCATAGCTGTGGCTGAGATGCTGGCCTTCTGTTTCTGTAGCACAATCTGGTCTCAATGCATGGTGAGTGCTGCGATTATGTCCTTTGACTGAGTCATTGAGTATAGGCCTGCAACAACTGCGTTCCAAGATTCTGGGAGTGAGGCTATCAAGATCATGCGGAAGGTACTGTCATTAATTGTTGCTCCCCTCTCAGTCGCTGCCTCCCATTTTACTCTGAGATCTTCTACGTGCTTTAGGAATCCATGCCGTCTGAGAACTCGGTGGCCCATAATCGTTTTTCAGCATTCATGGCAGCAATCTCGGAAAATACGCTATAATTTTCTTTCAGTGCTTTCCAGGCATCTGCTGCCAAGCCATCCATCTTGATTCCCAGGCCCACTGGGTTTTTCGTGTTGTAGATAACAAGCTCTAATGTCCAGGCATCTCTCTCTTCTCATTCCTCAAGTGATGGGTTTTTCGACGACCACTCGGTTGGCTTTGTTTCAACATCTTTTGTGTCTAGTGTGACTGATGGTTTTGTTATTGTGCCCTCTAAGTATCCACGGGCACCACACGCTCTCGTGGCTATTAGGACTCGATTTTTAAATGTGGCAAAATTTGTGCCATCGAAGTGTGCGTCTTCGGGAAAGTTAGGTGGGTTTGACGAGTTTGTCGCTATGTGTGCAGTTTATGCGTATTGGTGTGGGGGACGTGTGGTAGTGGTGTTGAGTCATTTTTAGTTTTTGGAGCAGTGGCTCAACAAAGAAAAAAAAATAGTGCGAAGTGGAGGTGCGAAACAGGGCCCATAACCTGTAGATAATTACAGAGTACTTAGTCTACAGGTAAGCATAAGTAAAAGTAGTAGGTGGAAGATTTTGTAAGTGGCTCACCCTCAGTCACAACAAGTGTATGTAGTATGACTGAGGGTGGCTGCTTGTGGTGTATCCAAAATAAGTACAAAAATATTTTACTGTTGTCCAAAGACTAGCAAATACCGATTGTGCTGGCTGCCTGGGCCAGCACAGTGCAAATAATCAAGAGGTATCTATAAAAGGAAAGTCACTTCGTAAACTGAGTATGATGTATGGATGCATAAATCTCTTGTGCTCAACACCTACTACCCACTAAAACCCTGCCTTGCGCACTTGCTGTTGCACTCTCTAGGACACTTAAGTCAATCACTTCGGCGTCCTCCCAGGTCTCTTCAACCAATAGCTGGGGGATGGCCTTTTTGGCCAGTTTCCTGTTTGTCATTTTGATGTCCAGGTTTGCCCTGTTCAGGATCGCGCTATTCCATCTATTCAGTACTTCCATATCTGAATGCTGGCTCCCATCCTTGCTTATTACTCTTTCACAGTGTAGGGACCATATAAGATGTGCTGCTTCCAGCATCAGGATTTTGTGTAAGCGCGATAGACCTTGTGAGTGGTATCCATCACTGTCCTTAATTTTCATCCTCATGCTTCCCAGAATTCTGGCTACATTGAGCTTTGGTAGCATTTTCCTGGTCTTGTTCCTCCAGATGTTGCTTATGCTGTCCCATACAAGCTCTTGCCCTACTGCAGAGCATTCAGAGATGATGTGGTTCAGGGAGTCCTTGACATTGTTGTGAGTACACTTACGTCTGCTTAATAGTTCTGGGGCCATTGATAGCCAGTTCCAGTATGAACCAACCTTATATGCATTGTGCAGGCACTTCCAGAGGAAGATCCTCATCAGCTTTGACAGGTCTTTGTTGCACAAACTCATCCAAACCTGTTTGTCACTAGGGCTGCTTTTATTTACTGATGCAAACTGTGGTATTTACTCTATGTAAAGTAGTCCAAAATGGAATTCAGACTAAACTTTGTTATATTTCAACTCCAGAAGTTCACAGAGTACATGGGGCAAGAGCTACACTCACGCACACTTTGTAAAAGTAGTGTATAATTTTTGATTGATTTATTTGAATAATATAAGAGCGACCTCTAAAGGCTGTGGCTCAGTCACACAGCTGGCAGAGGGAGATCCAAAGTGTATTAGAATATATACTGACAATATTGAGGTAGCTACTCACCTGGCAGAGGGAGATCCAAAGAGAACAAGTCTAGGAATTCCCTATGCCAGGTTGGATGCTTCTGGGGCCTCTGAAGCATGGGAAACAACTGTACAGTACAACAAAACCTTAAAAACTCGAAAATTAACTAACCAAACAACTGTGCAAATAAGGCAGGAAAACTCCGGACTTTAGAAGTCAGAAAGGCAAACTCTGGCTTATATAAGCAGTCTAAAAGCAGTGCTGAAGGGCCCACACTTGTCTGAATGGTAGCTAAAGAACCAGAGCATTTTAAGGGCTGAGAGTAGTACTAACAGATAGTGTTGAAAGAATAGAAACAGTAAAATGAAATAATGTCAGAAGAAATAAGAGAATGAATGAAGGGAGAATGAAAAGATAAGAAGTGAGAAAAGGAAGAAATAAGAAGTCCCCTGACAAGTTCATTGCAGCTAAGTTAGCATCAGCCACCTCTTTGGAGCCATATCATTGTTGAGCAGGTACTGCCAGATCAATCTTGCATCAATGCAGTATTGCTCCACCTCCTGTAATGTGACAATGTTGCTATTGATGTCTTGAATATACCACGTCATTGTATTCCCATAAGACTCAGCCTGGCAATGGAGGTTTGTAAATCCTTTCTTTTCCTTCTTTGCTGCATGATATTCCTTTTAAGTCCAATATGTTATCTGTGGAAAATTGTCTGCATCTAAGTGTGGAATCGAAAGGGTTGCAGAAAAGTCAGGTTTCGTTGATTTGGCTGCCTTTGTTTCTATAGACTTGGAGCAGGCATTAAGAGTGTCAATAATATCCAATTGTAAAGATCTAGATGACAAAGTGAATATTAGATAGGTATCATCCAAACTGTAGATTATATGTGCACTTGATTGTTGATAACAGCTTTTGTTGGTTCTTTTCCATGGAGTTTTCTATGCGTTCAAGCCGCTGTGCCATCAAATTGTTCTGGTGGGCCAGATCAGCTAAAGATGTATCCAAACTGCGAATTGCATTCAAGATGAGATTATTTTGTGGTCTCTCCCAGAAAATAGTATTATTTAAGGTGTTCTGTATATTCAAAAAGATCAGGACTATGCATAATGTGTTATGAGACTTACTATAGCACTAGAGTTTTGCATTCTCTGAGAGTGTCCATCCTCCATACTTTCTACATGCTGTGATAGTCTTTGTGATCTACTGTCATAGACATTGTTGAACTGGTATTCATGATGAAGTGAAGATGAATCAGTATGAAAGAGAGATGATGTTGACAGAGATGACATAGTAGAAAGTAGAAAAAGTCACAATCTCGTTAAAGTAATGATCGCAATTAGTATTACAATGGTATATGTAAAATAGCACCTTCTTAAAAATCCTCCTTATCCTCACGCCCACCAGCTTCAAAGGCACCATTTAACTCAGCAATATCAAGGCCAGGCTTTTCCACCAAAAAAGCCCAATCTTTCTATCCGTCACCAAGCATCTTCACAGAATGTGGAGCCATACATACCACAAATTATATAGTCTTGATATCCACTACAACAACTCGCTCTTCATTTGCCCATTTGCATATCCATAAAGTATAGGATGACTCATGTAGCAGATTAAAATTGGGACAGCTATACAAATCAATCATTGCAAGTGTTTGTATTTCTTCTTCAATTGCAAGTCAGAAATAGAAGTGAATCTCTCCAAATTCCAGACATCCATGATAAGTCAGCTAATGTATATGTCAGAGAAATATACTATGATGTAAAGAATAATAGACTAACTTTCACATTTCTTGCCATGCATAATCTCGAGAAAGGCTTTTCTGCTTTTTTCCAGAGTGAATGTGAAACTTGGCCATTTGGTAGACATAATTGAGCCCACCGAACCAGGCTGAACTCCCTATATAGAACCTTGTAGTTCTTACTTTCTAAATAATGTTGAAGTGCTGCATTTTTCAGAGCTGTTATTGGATGAGAGCATGAGTCTACTGCACAAAAAAGCACATAGCCTTTTCTAAGGTCAATCTTTTTATGTGGAATGTGGCCTTCTTTCTGCCTTTCTCTGTCTAATGCTAGAACCATAGCTTTAAGACAGTTGATCTCAGCTCACTAAACTGCATGACAAGAGAGGTGCTTATAAGGATCTGAATGTTGTTTGAGTTCTTTGGTAAGATTGCCAGTAGTACGCTCCATTGTCTATTGTGAATATGTGATGCCTGGGCCCACTTGTATAACTTTACCAGTTAAATATGATAGCTCATGTAGAGATTGCTGTGACATATGGATTTGATCTGTGCAGCGCTAAATATATATGGATTCAAATTCAGCAATGAATTGAATAAGATTCAGATGAGCTGTTTGGATTTGTTGATGTGTAATTGACTTTTGATAGATTATGTGAATTCCAGAGACAAGTTTGCAATAAGAGCACCATATATTAGTGGGAAGGACACAGTACAAGAGACTAGGGCCTAGTTCAAAGAGGTAAAGTAAAAACTCCCATGTCTTGTATCCACTATTGATTTTCTCTGCAGGATTTCATGGTGGTCGATTAAATGATTCTGGAAGATATGGTGTATACTATGCAATGTCCTGTCCATGAGCCTGCCATTTTGTATCTTCTAAAACTGCCCAATACCAGTTGTTTTATGAGTCTGATTCACTACATTCAAACTTTCCATGCCATAAAGGAATGAGGAGATTGGCAAGGTTTAGAATGAGATGCATAATATCACCAGAAAGCATGTGTGGAACTCTAAGGTATGTTCCTTTTAGAAGACCAGAAAAGACACTTGGTCGGCAAATACCTGTTTCACGACGGTTGAGTTCATATTTCTGTTTAGTAGTAGATGACACAACAAGTGTCAGACTTTTGTTGTACTGATTGACACTTATGTTACGTACAATGTGGGCAGGAATATCATCATGATCACATCCAGAGGCATTGTAATTGTTGGGTTTTGATAGAAGAGGAAAGTAGTAAGAGGATCCAGGTTTTCTCCATCTAACAAGTCTGCACCACAAGCAATAGCCAATCTTTCCAGAATATCCAACAAGTCTATTCAGATAAACCATTCCGGGCCTATTTGCAGTTGCAAGAATAATATACAGCCTTGATTTGTAGAGGGTTTTTGTGTTGGCATTTCATATTGGAAGACCACCATAGTGATTGATAGTAGCAACTGAATGAAGTCCAACATAAAGATATGACTGTGCATCTTTAATTTTGTTAAGACCAGGCAAAATACCACCAGGAAAAACATATTTTTTCCAGTATCTCAAACCAGGTGCAAGGTTGACAAATATCCAGATATAGACCCAGCAGTCAAAAGCCTTGTTACGATAGATCTGGCAACCATCAAAGGATAGCATGAGCAGTATATCGTGCTTTGTAATATCCCCATTTGCCACAGCATGAAGAATATCAGATCTACAGGCAATATTATTGAAGACATCAATATCATTGCTGAGGTCAAGTTGATCCAATAGTTTACATAGTCACTGAAAGAAATACTCTATTTCAGCAGCCATTTCAGCATGCCGCATAAGTGCCTGGATTGCAAATAGGATCAGAATAGTGTCGAATGTTTAACATGGTTTGCCTTCCACATCATAGTGTGGTTCATTGCAATGAAGACATATATTGCAGTTTGATAAAGAGTCTGTGTAGGCTATGCAGCTATTTGGGTACATTTCCTTGACAATCAGTCACATGCCTGTAATATCTGCAATGAGTCTTCTAATTTGATTGTAGGAAAGTATATTGTCCTCAGAATATGCAATTTCAATGGCTTTCTTTGATGCATTGTATGATTCAATGGTCCATGAAGCCAGAAAGAGACAGATTGATAAAAGTGTATCACAATCATAATTGTTGTCAAATTCAAAGAATTTACAAGGAGGGTTGAGCAATGATTCGATGTCAGCTGTAGTGAAGTCTCTATTCTCGAGAGTTGCATTCTGGAGAAATTGAATATACTGTTGTGTTACTCGAATAGCAGTCAAGTCACTTAAAGAAGCCAGATCATTTCCAGGATTGTCTATCTCCTCAGAGTTGACCTCAGCATCATAATTGATATGTACTTCTGCCAAATTGCTTCCAGGATCAAATGTAGGAGATCGAGGAGGGAGAGGTAGTGGTGAATAAGAGTGTGACCTGGACTGCAACTGAGACAGAGATATCATTCCAGCCTCAGAGAGAGGTTGTGACAAAGAACCAGAACAAAGTAGAGACTGAGAACGAGAACCAAAAGGAGACAAAAAAACAGAAGGAAATTGAGAATCAAGACGGAAATTTGAGTCATATTCCACGTCATCATTATCTCTTCCCTTGAATTTTAAAGAGACCATCAGTTGTCAAATAAAATAATGTATTTTCTATCATCTCTTCTACAGACACTTCTTGGTGTAACATCGGTTCCTCTTCTTTGAGTTCTGTGTCATGCATAGTGGTGCTCCTGTTCTGCTGGAATGTGGTTGGTGACTGGGAATTTTCAAGTTTCTTGAGGTGATTGTAGTATGTTGCCTTTGAAACTTCCTTTTTATATTTGCAGTAATGGGGGCATTCACAGAACCAGCGACAATTTTTATTGCAGAGAGCACGAGCCATGGAAAGAACGGTGCAGCAAAGAAAACTTGAAAAATCTCAGACAAAAAAGATAGACGCAAAAGATGTCAACGAAATTCAATTCAGGAGTATATGCGTTATTCTTGACAATGACTAGGACTAGTCAGCTATCAACTATCAACTAGTGACTACTTCTTGTTGCTGTCAAGGATTAAATTCAAAGACCAGTTTTGATCTCGTTTGATTAGACTTATTTGTTTTGATATCTCTTGTTCTGGCCTGATTGACTTTTTACTGGGGATCAGCTTCATGCCATTTGGTTACCTTTACTGTTGACCTTGTGACTTGCTAGTTGATCTGTTGCCCAGGTTCTGTTTCATATCAGACATATCAAAGTTCCTGCTTGATTTGGAGAAGCAATTCTTCAACAAGAAATGAGCGGGCAATGGTTAGTGGGTCTTTTGGTACCTAAGATTTTTCTCAACTGGTGTTGACTAAAAATTACTTTGTAGTTCTAGTCATCGCGATTTTCACAAAATTTGATGAACTCATATCTCAGATGTATGACTATGAATTGAGCAAAAGTGAAAACCGCAAGGCTGCAGAGCACAAACTGAAAAGTCTCATAGCTCTATTGTTCAATGATTATCACTTTCCACTCAAAGATAGTGTGTGTTTGGAAGGTATAATACTTGTTTTGTCTAGGCAATTGTTGCTTCTCTGGTATGCTGAATATATGGATATGCATGATGATGAAGAAAAACATTATTGTCAGGTTCCGCTGAATTGGAGGCTTTCTGGGAAAGCAACGCCCTTATAAGGCAATGATAGGCTTCTACTTGGACTGAGCGCATCAAGAGACATTATAGGCCAACCGACACTTGACGTACTCAGGACTCTAGCGACCAGTTGGGAATATAGAGCAGCTCTAGCTCTGGCAAACTACTACAGGATTTAGAAATTTATCCTAACCCCTAGCTACCAAGCCTTCAGCGCACTCCTTTCACCTAGCCCAAGGACGAAGGAAGCTCATAACGTATAGCGCTAACACGACAGCAGGAGAGGACTCTAACTAAATCCTGATCACTTCCAGAAGGAGCCAGCAGCAGGCGCTGCCATTTGACGAGGCACTTCAATCAGAAGTCTAAAAGGATCAATGACAGCGGCACTGGATATACTTAAATCCAACATCTGGACCTGCCAGGAACTGATACAATGAGTAGCGCTGATATTAGCGCTCACAGCGTTTGTCGAGGATTTTCCGACCATACCCCGGAACAGCCTGGCCAATCGAAGTTATAGTAAAAGTGAGCAGACTCGTACAACTCTAAGTCAATATAGAGTCGCTGCTGGTCACCGTGAGTCATAACGCCGTTGGTCGCCGTTAGAGGAAACCACAAGGAGAGGTGCTAGGAGGTAGCGCTGCAGATGGACTTGTATCTTGGCAAACACAGTAGCGCATAGTATATAAAATAGCTACTTGACATGTATATAACAACGAATCGTAACCCCTCGAACACACAGTTACACTTAGCGTTCAAATTGTGCTAGCTTCCTTCGACTTCGTCACTAAGTCAGGCGCTAGCCTTGTCTATCTCATCTTCATCATTTACGGTGCCACCTATAGGCACAATACGCTGCGCTATTCATCTTTTCTTTAATATCTTTGCCTAAACTATGACGCTTATCGTCTGCCAGGTAGCCCCCGAAGCGCTATAATTTAGCGCATCGTTTTACCACTCCCACTCGAGCACACCGGGACTCTGTCAGGACTCCTCACAACTATGCACACTAAGCACTGGAGATGGCGTTGT
>QGOA01007164.1:0-10950 GCA_003313075.1 Termitomyces sp. MG16
GAAACACTTGTTGGAAGTCACATGACCTGTTTCTAACGGATGTTTCTCCAGAAATCTCCGCCATGCTCCGAAGTGTCAGCTATCATTCAGATAAGTGTGGGGCCTTCAATCCCATATACAGACCACTTGCATAAACCAGAGTTTGCCAGAGTTTGCCCCTTATTTGTGCAATTGTTTATATAGGCAATTTTTGAGTTTTTAGGGTTTTGTTGTCCTGTATAGTATCAGTAGCCTAGAGATAGTAGCAAATAGCAGGCATCTTAGTAAGCAAAGGCTCAGCAATTCTCAGGAAGTGAATTGTTTAGACTGACAGTTTATTATAATCCTCTATCTTTCAGAATACTACATTTTGAAAAGTACTTTTATTTTAGCAAATCCATTAACATCAAACTAGTGTGAAAACTGCATAAATTTCTGAGCTCTCAAACAAAGCCCCAAACACAAAGTAATACTTAAACAAGTGCTACACTGTTTTTCTAGGTATAAATCAAAATTTGTTCTCCATATTATTCAGCAGACACTGAGGCAATTTTGTTTGCTGTCTTCCTAGTTTCACAAATACAGCTCAATAGGTTATAGGCATCTTTTGTGGACAATTTTAGCATGTTCTGGGTTATTAGACCAACTCTCTTCAAGTTTTCTCAATTCTAGCTTGTCACATTGGCACTATCTGAGGTTTTTTGCCTGGCATTGACAACCATCATTTTTCATTGCTAAAGTTGTTTTCTATGATGTTGCTCACATTTCTGTCAAATCTTTTCATAGACACTTGGTCATCTGCACTGCATGGTCCACCTATCTCAAATTTTGACTCAACAGTCATTTTGCCTGCTCATCTGACCCCAGTTGTTCATTTTTCTACCTCTGGTCATGATCCTCCCTACATATGTTCTCTTCTTTTTCAGATTCTGCAAATACATTTGTTTCTTCTGCATATAATTATGATTGCAAACATTCTTGCATATATCAACCTTTTGTTTCCTCTTCTTCTCCTTTTAATCATGCACATAATATATATACAGCTCAATTCATCAATACTGCTTCAAATGTTCAGTCTTATATTTCAATTCCAAATTGTAATAATTGTCCTTATTTTTCTTCTTTTTCTTGTACAAATCCTGTTCCATCTTCCTTTAATTCTTCTTCATATCATGTACTACAGTTATCTCAATCCTTTAACCCTTCAGTCACTTCAAATAATTCAAATATACCTCCATTGAATTTTGCATATGCAAATTGTCATCTTCCACCTGTATACAATACTTTCTCTTTTCCTTCACTATTTTTACATCCTGCCCCTGTTCCAATTCTTTCTTCTTTTCATTCTCCCTTGATGGCTTCTTCAATTTCTCATTCTTCCTTGATCTCTCCTTTTATTCCTCAACAACAAAGATCAGATACTACACTGATAGGACTCTACACAGGGTAGGTGCATCAACAGCAGGCTCAGTACCAGCTCCAAACCCCTTGCTGCACTAGTTCTGAACTTGGCATGCATGATTTATTTATTTTAGGCCATACCTAACAGCCATGCATGGCAAGCAATAGTTCTAATCAGTGATAGCACCAGCAGCTGGAATAACAGGTGGCAGTTGGCATCACTTTATTAGCATATGGTACTACTAGCCAGTGGCAGCACTTACAACTTGAAATGATGGTATTTTTCCATGACTAGCAGCCTGACATTTCACCTTAGCATTTGACATGCTTGGCACCCTCTCTCAGTTTAGACAGACAGCATGTTAACTTTTCAATATTTAGTTTAATGCCTAGCATTCACTTACATTCTTTTCAGTTCACCACTCTTTGGTGATGCTTAGCCACTTAGTGGCAGTAAACTCTTTTTACTATAACACAAGTTAGCACACAGAACAGAGTACCTAATTAATACCTCACTTCTGCTCAGTTCACCTCACAGTTTAGATTTCTTTTGTGCTGACTTAGTTCAAAGTCACTAATTGTCTGGATACTTCTAGCCTGCTTGCCACAGTTACACATACAGAACCTATGTGCCTTGCACTTATAGCATGCATCACACAGCTTAGTTGTCACTACGCCTCTAGTTCTCTGCCACATTTTTTGCTGCACTTCACTCACATTTATTCTCTTCTTTATCTAGGTGCAACAAACTTCTTCAAAATAAATAACATCAATATATATGGTTGATACCTTTTAAATGATTTCACAACTTGTATAGCTTTGTAAAATTTGAAAAGATCAACAACAGGCTGTACTGAGGCATTACAAAGAGCAGAAAGTGATGTTGCAACCTTGATTTTGTTCAATTTAAGACTATTGGCAATTTGTGCTTTGTGACAAGCAACAAGGTACTTGAATGCTTTTTGGCATAAAAATGTTTAAGAATGCATTAAATGCCAACATCTGCTGGTTGAAAATTCCCTGTACCTGTAGCTATTTAAGTTCCAGGTATAGTGGAATAGCCAAAACCTAAACTCACATTTAGCAGGCACAAAAATAAAAAAAAAACATTTGGGTGCTTGTTAAAAACATATATGTGAAACTCTAGGCTAATATGAACAGAATAGCAATCAATGAGAAGGATTGACTTCTGATCTGCAGAAAGCTTGTAGATTTTAATGATTGACTTCACATATGAGAGTAGAATGTCAAGCATCTATTCTTTTATTGTTTTCAATATACTGAAGTGGCTTGTCTTTTTGGGGCTATTAGCTGCAACAAATTGAATTCCAAGATCAATAGCCTTGTTATATCCTGATGCTTGAGGCAATAGAAATGATGTCTTGGGTTTTCAGACGAATATTGCCAGCAGCTAATGTTGCAACATATAAGGTGTATACATACTTCTCATCATGGGCAGCAGTTTCAACATGTCTAGCACCTTTATCATGATATGTCTTGTTGTAAGACATCAGAACAAAAATCCCTGTTTGATCTATATTGATCAGGAGTTTGAGTAGAATCTCATAGAAAACCGTGAGATAAATGATTCAGAATGCACATCATTTATATAGCTTAGCTATGTCATTAGAAACATGACTCTCCACATGTGTGCCATGCTGTACAGTCTAGTTCATGGCATTTTTGAAAAAAAAAATAACCAATATAATGCTGAAAGCAGGTTCTTGCTCAGTCAAATGAAAGAAGATACTAAGATAGAACTGAACTGACTTCAGCATATTTGAAAGTTTTCAAGAATTCAGGTTTTCTAGCTTTAATCATAGCTAATGCAATAAAGCAACCAAGCATTTGACTAACAGTTATATTAGACTCCTGTAAATTCTTCAGCTATTTTTTGATTTCCTTGGCAATCTCAGAGTGTAATGCCAAAACACCTACATATCCATTTTCTGCAAGTGTGTGACACCATTCAATATTCTTCACAGTTTGTTTTAACCATTGCTTCTTTGTTTTCAAAATCCATTTCTAAACTGTTCTTCTATGCAGATACTCATATAATTCATGCTGCTCATGTTGAAGTGTTTGAATAATGAAAGCAGCTGATGAAGTGATACAAGAAGCAATGTAATTGATAGGAGCTCATAAGAATGGATTGTTGTAACCATTGGTTACCAGCTAAAACTATCTTGTGTGTATCATACAGTGCTAAATCAGACCACAGTATCAGATTTGACTAGAACTAGAGTGAATACAAGATGTTGTCTTATATAATACTTTACTGTATGCAGATAGCATTGTTGATGCTAGTAACATGTGTGATGCTCCATTACATACTCCCTAATGAGACCAAATACTCGGTCTTAGGAGAGGAGTTGAACTAGGAACAGAAGATGCACAACAGTGCAAACATCAGTCTGTGACATGCATTGCATTGCTGTAGGGCATTAGTATCATGTTCAAGGTGGTTGTGTCAACTGTAAACACTGAATCTCATGACTTCTTAGTGCATTATTGTGCATATGAGGTGAGCAGCAAAAAACAAGATGAAATTTAAGATAAAAGGATTGACTCCACATATGAGTCTGCTGTATATACATGCTACACTGGAGTGCATGTCAGCATAAGGACATTGAGTTCATACTTACATTTACCTAAAATTAAAAAAAGGGTCTATAACCTGTTCAATGAGGCTCCCACAACCATGCCTATTTCTGTTACCATTAACTCCTCCTCTGGTGCAATGTTAATTGTGGGAGGGGAGACACCAATTCAGTTCTTGATAGGGTGATTGATCTCTTGACTGCAGGCAAATCTACCACCATAGACTCAGTTAGTGTGACATTGATTGCTGGTTTGATGGTGGGTAGCATACCATACGCCGACATTTGGTTTAGGAGATTGACCTGGTTAAAGTCCATGCCAATGAGATAATAGAGGCCCTCGGCCTCAGGGTTGATCAGGAGATTGCTCTTCTCATAGTGCTTGAATATAAGATGATAATAATCATCTTCAGTCATTTCCTGCCACTCATCCCACTGCAAAATTGTGAGTGGAGTGCCATAAGTAGAGAGGTGCTCCATGCGCTCATCATCAATCTGTTTGAAGATGTTCATTGACATTGTTGGTGAGTGAAACTGCTGTTCCAGGAAAGCCATGCCATAAGTATAGGTGTGGTCCATCCAGTCCAGCAGAATCTGGTTGTGTAATAAGATGCATAATGTGTTGTCATCTGAAAAGTTCTGTGCATGCTTGTCTGGCATGTGAACTTGATGCATCTCGAGCTTAGGCCCAAGTTGAGGCTCAAAGAGTTGCTCAGGAAACATAGCATCATACAAGGCAATTGCCTCACGATACAGTCCTGGATAGGCCATGACAAGAGTCATACACCAAACAATGATGGGTTTGGCTATGCTATTAGCGCAGAGAGCTTGACATAATGTGAATCCAAAGAGGGTTCACTAGTGCATGCGGTATATGTGATCAACTGCAATGTCCTGATAGGTATTCTCCAGCCTGGAGTGACCAAAGATCAGCGCATACTGCACTAGCTGGTCCAGGTCAAATGGTGTGGCTGGGTCTTGAGCATGCATTACATGCAGTACAGTAGAACCATTGTCTTTTGTGTGCAGAAAGCACCACAGAATTTGTCGTTACTCTATGAGAGCAAAGTCATCAGAACCTTGCATCAGGTTGATGAGATTCTGATATTGAGGCTCCTTCATCAGGAGCTGCATGGTTTGATCATGCAGAGCCTCAACTGTTCACTGGGCAAACATTTGAAGCTCTGTGATCAACATATATGCAACAATTCTGTCACGATGCAGGATGTGAACATTCATGTAATATTTATAGAGCTGGTCCAGCTCTAATGGAGTGTGGAGAAGGCTGTGCAGGGCATGCTTGTAGACAATCATGCCCAAAATGCAGGTAGGCTAGCCAGAGGCATACTCATATAATGCTGCTCTGTTGGCATCAGCTCCCATCAGCACAGTATTCATGAAATACAAATAGTATGTGCAATGGCTAAGTGCTCCTCTGAAGCATGAGTTCATTTGCTTGACATCAAGTGGCCCCCACACTTTTATTTCCAAACCATTGAGGATTCTCCTCAAGAAATTATCCTTGGCTCTATATTTCAGGGCCTGTAGCTCTTTGGCATGGTTTGTCTTCTTCTTTGCTATGCGCTTATTGCACAATACTCATTGGAATTGGTCTGCGGCCAATTTCCCCTCCTTACTGTCCTCCTCCTGCTCTGAGCTTGACTCTCCATAGTTGCTTATGTCAGACAAGGACACAACTGGTGCTTTGCCTTTTCCAGACACAGGTTTTTCTCTCAAGATCACCACCAGACTATCATACTGTTCTGGCGTGCAGGAGTCTGAGGTCAAGATGACTACAGACTAATGTTCTGGTGGTGCCGGTATGAACACCGGCAATATAAACAGCATCTGAACTTTTCCTACTCATGTGGAAATGCCAGCAAGGAAAGCTATTGCCTCCAATTTGGAGGCATCAAGAGGTGGCTTGCAGCTGCAACATTGACAAGATGGCCCTGGCTTTGCTGGGGCAGACGATGCAAATAGTGGCTGAGCCATTGGAGGGGCAGGTGCATTTCATGCCAGAGTTCTCTCTTCAGACTCAGCACAAGGGACATTCTGAATGGGCACCCTTGGTGCTACGGTGACAGATTTGAACCCTATAGGTGGAGCCTAAGATGGTGTGGTCTCTCACTGATCCAGGAACAGGTTGGCCAGAAACTCACTGATGGCAGCCAATGACTCTGACTAAGTCTAAGGGGCCAGGATGGATAACTATGATGACAAAGCAACAGGCTGAGCAGGCTGCTCAGGGCATGCTGGTCACACTGCTGGTGGCATCCCAGCCTATTTTGACTGGTTGAACAGGCTGGTATCTGGCCCTTTTGACCTCAGTGGTTGGTTCCTCAAAATTTGACACTTTGCACTTAGACGTGTGGTTGATCTGTTCCAGCACTGATATACACTGCCTCTTTATGAGCTCAATCTGGTCAAGCAGCCCCTCTATAACAACAACAGCCAAACTGTCCTGCTGCTTTCAGTCTGCTAAGAAGTGTGTCTGGCACTGCTCATTCCTGCGCTTGTGGTGCAGGTTCCACATACAACTCAGCCATAGGCTGATGCACCCATGATACACTGTCACTGCACCTGCATATGTTGGTATCAATATCTGTAAGCATGCTGATGGTACCTGATAGTAGCATTATTGGTGTGTGCTGTCCTCCAGGTGCTTATAGCACTTCTCATCATTGACCTCCATCTCTTGTGAATAAAGAGGTGTCTGATATGGAAGCAGTTTCTCATGGCCTGGATAGGCCACACCTGCTGGCTGGTACTGGCTCACTGCCAGATATGATGGCTGCCTCTGGTAATCAAAAAGATAGTTTTGTCTCTGTATATTTGGGGTCTCCCCCCTTCACCAGAGCCTTGCAGGCTCTGATCATTTTTCTGTGGCCCCAAATAGGCCATTTCAAACAACATGTCAGCTACATATATGCTCAGCTCAGCCTCAAGGACCCTATATGGTCCAATCTATTTGAAACATAGCTTACTCACTCTGCCTTTTGGCAAGTTTAAGTTCTTTGTTGAAAAGTACATTAAGTTCCCTTTCTCAATGTCTGGTTCATTATGCCTGCAATTATTCACATGTTTCATTTGCCATACATGTGATTCTATAATTGCATCATGGACATCCACTAAGTTTCTTAGTGCATTGCATGTGAACTGTTTAACTCCAACATGAATAACTTTATCAGTGTGAAGTTCACAAATCATAGATGGCATATAGCCATTATTGAGTTTAAAGGATGAGTACCCTGTGGTTTTGGATATGCTCACGTTTATCACGAATTCAAAGAGTGGACATCTATCTACCCAGTCCTTCTGATCAGGACATACAAATGCTCACAGTATCTGTATGATATTTCTATTTGCCCATTCTGCCTAGCCATCTATTTGTGGATGAAACAACGTTGACATGAGCAACTTTGCTCTGAGCAGCTTGTGCAGCTTCTTCCACCATTTGGAAATAAACTTAGCATCTTGATCACTTACAATTGAGCTGAGCAATTCATAAAGATGTACTATCTCCTTGAAATAGATCCAAGACAAGTCTGAGGCTGTCATGGTTGTCCTCATAGGAATGAGATCAACCATACTGGTCATTCTACAGATTACTACCCACAGGTAGTTGAAACCATTCAACTTCAGGAACGGACCAATAAAGTCCATCCTGATTGAGTTCCAGGGTTTGACTGAGATTGGAAGCAAATAAAGCTTCCCCAGCAGCTTCAATATTGACACTTTTGACTGTTGATATAGCTCGCATGTTGAGCAGAATTAACTTGTCTCCTTGGCCATTTGCAGCCACCAGTACCAATGCCACATGTAATTCAATGCTTTCTGAGTTCCAAAGTGGCCTACTACTTTGTGGGCCTGCTCTAGGATAGTCGTGATCAACGACCTCTCCTGGATAATGCAGATGACTTTGGACCCAGTGGGTCTGGTGAGATAGACAAGTTACTGCTCTACCTTAAAGCACAGATGTACCTGAATATTGTTCATAATCTCTAGGAAAAGATTGTCATTCTTGTATCCTTGCTGGATATGTGTGTGAAATTGCACATTGCCTAAGTCTACTGGTGTGGGCTGATGATCATACAAGTCTAGCACATGCTGGAGAGTCATCTCAGCACCACTAGGAGGTGCCTCTTGCTTTGTCTCTTTGCTAGGCTGGGGGGCCTCATGGTTCACCAACACCTGAGCCTCAATATCTCAAGCTTCTTGCTGTTCTTTCAGTTGCTTACTACAATGTGATTTCTGCACTTGCATGGCACGTAATTCAACTGGATGTTCCTTGACTTTATGGAACCTATGCAAGGGCAAGTCCTCACCCTCCAGATTAATGTGTCTGTCTACTTGGACATAATCATGTGTGTCATAGACATTATCCCAAGTATCACTCTTGAAATATCAAGACAGGCAATCTGTGACCTTGTTCAATTTACCCTTTACATAGATAATGTCAAACTGATATCACAACATGTAGTCAATCTAGTGATGTTGTCGTGGTAATAGGTGCACTTGAGTCTTGAAAAACTCGAGTGCTTTGTGATCCGTGATGATATAGATCTTATATCCCATCAGTTTATCCTTCCACTTAAGAAGGGCTTCTAAAATAGCAAGTGTTTCTAACTCATGTACTGCATAGTTCTGCTGTGCAGCAGTGAACTTATGGGACATAAATTCTGCTGGTCGGCAAGTTTGCCATGTTTTACCTTTGATACAATGGAATATTGATAAATTGATATTTCATATTGTGCATAAAAGGTGGGTTCAACTCCTGCTAGTGCATATTAGAGCAGCAGGCTGCTGATGTCCGCTAGCATCATTAATGTGATCCGTTTAAAACTCCAGAGATTTCTGCAGTGGCATGGGTTGGTCATCTTTGTGCATGTGATCATTCCAGAACTCATGACTATGCGCAAATTTGTCCAACCCATACCTGCTTTAGTAATTTCTAGCATTTTGAACAGATTAACTTGATGATGCTAGCGAGTGATGAACAGATATTTTATTAGGGCCTACAGGCCCTATTAAAATATTTGTCACTAGCAGGAGTCGAACCTGCCTCTCAATATTCCATTGTTACCATTAGACCCCATTAAGGTGGAGTAGGAGTAGAATCCACTGCTGTACACAATATTGAATATCAATAAAAAAATATTCCACTGAACCACTGGGACTGGTTGCACCGCTGATATCAGCTGGCTCACATGCCAACATCAGCTACCGTCTGCTACCGTCTGCTGGCATGCCAGCAGACAGCAGACACTCATGCACCCTCTTCTGCCCTTTCCTCTCTTTCTCCTGAATGCCATCCTCTCTACTCTCCACACTATCTCATACGCCACCCCCGTCCACCACATGCACCCCACTTCCCTCCTTCCCCCTGACCTGGCGTCCGACATCTGCTACGTCTGCTGGCATACCAGCAGACATCCACACTCCTCCCCTTCCCTCTTCTCCCTCTTTCTCTCCACTCCCATCCCTCTTCCGCCACCCTCCACACTCTCTGAAACACCACTCCATGCAGCGGACGCCCACGCACCCCATTTCCTTCTCTTCTGCTCTGATGCCAAACAATGCCAGACAATGCCGGGGGTTGCCGACAGATTCCCATGGATGCCAACGAATACCAGCAGATATCTGGCAAATGCTGACAAATGCACGACGGATGCCAATGGATGCTGACGGATGCCAGCAGGTCATGATGGCTGCTGACAAACTCCGATGGATGCCAGCTGATGGCCAGCTGATGGCTGCTGATGCCAACACCCCTTTCAAGCCACAAAAACTCTTTTGGGAGGTATGCCACCTCTCTTTCACCTCAAAAAATTCATACGGGAACCTGCAGAAACGTAGGTGGGCATCCGTTCATTGTGTTATCTGACCTTTGAATCTATCTGTTAGTAACGGACCTGTGGTGCAACGGTTAAATGTGTGTTCCATTGCTGGAGGCTTTCTCAAGGCCGGGGGTTCGATTTTCCCCCACAGGCATACAGCGGACAAGATGAAGTTACCTTTTTCCTTGGTCCAACCAGACTCCGTGGACCTGCATAGGCCTCTGTGGATGTCTGCTGGTGCCCTGTGCAGGCCTGCATAGGCCTGCATAGGTTTGAGTCTGAGAAGGGGAGACACGCAGCCTCAAGTTATTGTGGGGAGGAATGGAGAGGGGAGAGAAGTAGGAAACCTTGAGGAGGGTTCTATCCTGAGATCTAAAGCAAACAAGTCTAGAGATTTTCTATGCTAAGTTGGATGCTTCTGGGGCCTCTGAAGCATAGAAAACAAATGTACAGTACAACAAAATCTTAAAAACTCAAAAATTGCCTACACAAACAATTGCACAAATAAGGGGCAAACTCTGGCAAACTCTGGCTTATATAAGTGGTCTGAAAGCAGTGCTGAGGGGCCCACACTTGTCTGAGTGGTAGCTAAAGAACTAGAGCACCTCAAGGGCTGAGAATAGTACTAACAGATAATATTGAAAGATGTCAAAAGAAATAAGAGAATGAATAAAGGAAGAGTAAAGAGATAAAAAGTGAGGAAAAGAAGAAATGAGGAGTTTCCTGACAAAATCTGGATCATTGAATATATTCTTGAGATATGTAGAATGACCAATACGCAGAGTCTTTTCGTTAGACATTCAATGTTGCATTGCAAGTCCTTTAAGTTTGTTCATAGTCTTGGCTGATAAAGCATCACTGGTGATGCCATGGATAACAAAGAGACAACCATCTATATTGACACCAGAATCCTTATTATCTTCATGTACAGGTACAGTGGCTCAAAAAACTGTCCCAATGTTTCATACTTTTTGAAAGATGACATTGGCATGAAGGATGGGAAGTATGTAAAATTCTGATTAAATCAGGTAAAGTACTATGGCATCGTAGCTACAGAATGAATGTAAGTTTATGTAATCAAGATCAAAACTGATGGAGCAATAGCCATTTTAAAATATTCACTCATTGGG
>QGOA01007167.1:0-14046 GCA_003313075.1 Termitomyces sp. MG16
AAGTGAATGAAAGGAGAGTGAAGAAGTAAGGAGTGAAAGAAGAAAGGAATGAGGGGTCCCCTGACATTCTCCAACCCACCACCTTGTGACCCTATCACTGGCTTATTTCCCAATCTAGCCAAGAGTGCATATACTCTCCGCACGCTCTCATCTATGGGAACATCAATCTGTTTCTCATGCCAAATCTCGATCTGTTGCTCTAAGTCTTTCTGGTAATCTGAGTCTCCTCTGGCTTGAGATTTTAGAGTGGCGAGCCTCCAAAATTCACCGTCAATGGCCTCATTAATGGCCTGGCTGGTAAGTAGGGTGAAGATCTTAGTTGGTGTGTCCACTGAAGTGGTAGCACAAAGCTCAGCTTTGACCACTGTCGATACAGCATTTTCGAGCCAGGCAAAAAGTGCAGCCTTCCTGCAGACAGCACAAATCCTGTTCCGTATGTCCGTCCCCATGGAAGGTCTGAGATGAAGGTCAATGTTGTCAAAGAGAGCCTAGGGGGAATACAGAGGCTTCATAGGATCTGTCCGCTGCAGGAAAGAGTTCCACAAAGGATGAAAAATTGAGAGATTCTGAATCAGGGTCAGCACAGGGAATGTCATCATCATCCGGCATTATTGGGGAGTAAGTTAGATGATGCTGTAGAAGCTTCCCGCAGAGTGTGGATGCGGTGGAGGTGTCAGCATATAAAGGAAATATAGTTCGAGTGACAACAGATGAATTTGCCAACGTTTTACTGTGTTATCCATTAGTTGGGGGTACTTTCAAACCAGAATACTTTCAAATCGGAATAGATGTACAGATTGGATGTAGGCTTACAGAGAGATCCAAGATGCACAAGAGTACCACCTGGTCCCCAACCCACTCAGAATGAACAACCAAACGCAAGACCTGCGTCAAAATAAGCCCTTCATTCCCCTGGACCACAGATTCAGAGGTTTCTACACGTGCATATTTTCTTGATGGCTGGTGAACAGGTGGCTCAATGTCGTGAGTGAAGGAAGATCTCTTGCCAATTTGGTTATTTGACACACCACCAATAGAGAAGTATGAATACGTACTTCTTGGAAGTCTGGCCAAAGAGCATCTCCATCAGAATCTCTGCTGTGTTTGCGATTCAATGGTTGAAGTGGCACACGTTGGTTGTGACTGGTTCAAAGCCTTGAGTGCAGCAGCTTCCTGTTTGCATAACATACATTTTTTGAGCATCCACGCCAACGTGTTGTGCCCATGAGGTGAGCATAGGATCTCCTTGAGCTTGAGGGGGTGATGCCATCTACTGTGAAGTCTAGTCAGCGAGAAAAAAAGGATATCTATGGAAACACGGACCTTGAATGATAAAATTAAGAAGTATGGCAGTAAATAGAACAATGCCAAGTACAATGGGACCGGCAATTGAATCTGAGCAGAGACAAAAGTGAATCAAAATTAAATGGATCAAAAAAGAAACAGACCAAAATGGCCTGGGTCTCTGCAGCGAATCGTAGTAATAGGGTACTGGTATATGACAAAGGTGTAGATCTGGCAAAAAGGTTGGTTGATGGGTCTAAGGATCATCATAAAAGACATACAAGAACACAGATACTAATGAAGGCGTAAGCATAGGCAAAACAAGTTGCAACTTGGTCTTTGGAGGCGCTGAACAATGCCAGAGCGGTAGCCAGGAGAATGGATATGTTAAGCCAGGCTACCCAGTTTTCTAGGTTGAACTGGAGGGTTCAGGACTTGCGGCAAGACAGAGGAGGGTCTTGGACAAAAGTGTGGTGGATTGGAGTGTGGCCTATCAAGTATGATATTTTGAGAGCATAATATCAAATTAATGTCTTCCACACTTGAAAAGACACATGTATGCTCAGTCTTTGGTCATCTTGCTCTGGGAGCTCACAAAGGATAAGCAGCTGTAGTATGAATTGACATGTCTTGAGCCAGTACAAAACATGCTCCATGTGATGCTGGTGCAGAAAAAGGTAAGACTAATGTCCAAAAAGTAAGATGATGACAGGCTAAAGCATTGTGCTTATACCTCATCGTGACCACTAACTTTCATTGTCCCCTCTAACCTATGGGTCGCCGCTGCCTCTATCACACAGAAGAGGAGAGAAGACTGGCAGCTAATGCTAAGAGTAGAAGGTCTTATTACAAGTGAGCGTTTAATTCACCTAGATTGTATTGGTACGATGCACCAAGACAGGAATAAGACAATTATCAGCAATCACTGACAAAAACAATATCAAAAGGTGAAATCGCAAAGGTAACTATTTTCATCTACTGCATTATTCCATGTCACCTATGTGGGAATAGATTGGAAGTCAACACGAACCCGAAAAAACAAGCGTCAGACAATTTACCATCTGATTCAATGGAAGGAGTCAAGCCTAACATGGCTCCTAAGTATGTTCTGTGCCCCTCATTCAATATCTACTAACCTAACATCACAGGAATAGTGCTCAGAATGCTAGATACTAGACTCTCCAAATTGAAAATGCTACAAAACAGCTCACAAAATGTGTGGGCATTTCAAACCCTGTGATAGATCAGATTGAGTCACTCTTGGAACAGATTAAGTCTAACCTAGGACCTGAGTAAGTCCTGCTCTGAGGTCATGTCTTTGTCAACGTTGACCTCTCTTATTCTAGCGAGGACCCTAGAGATGTTAGATACTGGACTCTGAAGGTCGAGAAAGTTGCATGGAAAATCACCAAATACATTGGCAACTCTGCATTTGACTATCTTGAATCGTTTTATACTGATTTTGCTGCAAGGCACAAGGCTGATGACATCTTCAATGCCATTGTTCAGTTTGAGAATCTGAAGAAACATATGCGAATTTATCAGCATGAGATTCTTCAATTGTCTGGAGCACAGGATGAGTGGAAGTGGTCAGAGGAAGTTTGCAAAAGTGTTTCCTCAATACTCAATTGCCTACAAGACTTGGCAATGTATATAACAATGCCTGAAGAGGATCTGCCGGAACTTCATGCTTCTAAGGAGTTTGTATATCAGACATTGTTGGCATAAATACCATGGGATGCAAATTGGTTTATATAGTACATACTGATCTGGAACTGAATTGTAACTTCAATGCTGATAATTCTTGTCAAAACTCTGTTATTCGCATAAGAAAACTGTTTTTTTTTAAGAAACAAGTGATAAAAAGAATTAATCATGGACTGGTAATGCTAAGAGTAGACGCAGAAGAGAATGTCTAACTACAGGAATTTCATGCTCCTGAATGCCTGTAAGAAGGAAACCTGAGAGAACAGCAGCAATGTTTGTTATGACCCACACTCCACAATCAAAACTGTTTGTTTGTCGAGGGTGGATGAGGATTGGCTGAGCAATCCACCCTGAAGTTACAACAGGAAAAGAATGTCCATGCTGGTTTGCCAAAAGAACAAGACGGACAACAAGAGCCATGATTTCCTTGGAAAGATGCATGACTTGACAAGCTCAAAAGATATATGAGGAAGCATATCTTGATCTCAATTTTCCAGGGCTCCTCCTGTGCCAAGCTGTCAAAAAGATACACTTGGCTAACTGATGGAACAATGGTGCATATAACCCAATGTTTGTTGATGGGCCGGTGAATAGGAAGTATCCAGACTTGGCACTTCCAATACTCAGTGTGCCGTATTTGTTGCCAGATTTCATTATTACTGGCATTATATCGCATCATTTGAAGGTCATATGTAGAAAAAAGAGCACATCATTGACTAGATTGAGCCATGTGGCTGGTGGGCAGTGAAAACTGATGCTTAAGCAATGTACAGATGCCATTGATACATACATCATTAAATTGTGCATCTGGTGAATTTATCATTGAGAGTTCTCTTGGGCTAAAAACCAAGCACTGATGGAGATGAGGGTAGTATCGTGTCTGAGTTAGAGGTTCAAAGTTGGCAAATGTTTGTACTGAGAGTTGTTTGATAAGATCATAGTGAAGAACTATGTATTTCTAACCAGTGGAGTCAATATATTGTTGGTATGAATAATACCACTTCATTACATACCAGCAGCTCCCAGATCATTTGGACGTCCACACCTGGGGCTGTAACCTCCAATTTCACTGGCTCATTGTCAGTCATTTGCAAGAGATAATCATCCAATAGGATCTCATTGGTGTTCCTTGCAACATCTAAATCATCCAGCTCAGAGACATCCTCATTATCCACACTTTTGACATTTTGTGGAGAAGACTGAATGTTGCTATCAAGATTATGTCTGGACATGAGTGAACATGCCATCTCTCTAGCCTTTGAAACAAGAGAATCAAAGATGTGTTGTGGCATGAGTAGGCTGGGCCAAATAGAGCAAAGGTTGAGGAGGCGGGAACACTGTTGATAAAGACAGATATGGAGATATGCATCTGTTAAAAGTGAGTATAGATATTAGACAACAAAATGGAAACTCGTACTGGAGGGATCAATGAGCGCAAGCTCAATGGCAGCAAGCTCATGGAAAAACCATCGGATAAGATTGGCAGCTTCCATCTGAAGCCGCCAGAACTCCTCGGTACAGCGCTCAACCTTCAACATGGCCCGGATACCTTCTCGTACCATAGGGTCGCTAAGCCAACAAGGTACTTCCTCCATTGGGCAGCTAATCCAGACATTCTCCATGAGATTCGTGGCATCACGGAGTGGTTTTAATTCAGTTGGAAGAGGTTCAGGTACTGGAATGTTCCATTCAGGCTTATGCATTGTCGCAAGTGTTGCACAGATATTATTATACTTCCTCAACCCTGCCATTAGTGCAGGGGCACGTTTTTTTATGGCTGCATGAGTGGCTTGATGAAGTTTAGTTCCTACAGTTGTAATAAATAGGTAAGTTAACAAAAGAAAGAAGGCACTGAAAAGTATCTACCCAATGTTTGACCTCGGCCACCTGACGCCTGGTTCAGTCATTCCCACTCAAAGAAGCTGCCAACTGCCCATTTCCAAATGTTCATCTTGAGGTCATGAGCAATTAAAAGATACTTAACAAACTCAAGATCAACACCTTGCAGTTCAGGATACGATTTCTGAGTACTAAGAGACAAATACAGTTCTTCAATAGTATCCTTAAGGCGTTTGTGGTGGTCTTGGAGGCTGCTTAGAATTCTCAAGGATTCTGGAGATGGCAGGCCTTTGGATAACATTGAGCGAGTAGCTTGAAGAGTCTTTTCAGACATTTCAAAGTCACCCTGAAGCGATAAAACAACATCAAGTTCTTTTTTAAGACGGACTGGTGCCTCTGCAAAGAAATGGATCTATCAATCAAGTAAAGACAAGGTATTTAAAGACTTATGAGCCCTGATTGACAGCTCAGAAGCTCATTGCAATTCCCATTCAGACCATAAAACAGTTACTTCTACTCCACAAGAGTCTAAAATCTGTTGTGCCTTAGCACGTTGGCCCTGCACACCTTTGTAGAGCCAGCGATGAATCCAAGCACCAAGATCATTACGCAATTCAACACCTATTGAAGCCACTTGCCGATCAACAATATAAAGATGACGAGATCACTAGAAAGCACTGGTTAAGTAGAATGGAAAATCATAATGAGCTAGACACACACCCCACATCCCCTTGTCACTGCGATCAATTTGTGCATCCATGACCAAAGACGTTCAACTCCCTCACCATCAGTCAAGCCCAGACCTGCACAAATTTGAGGATTATTGATGATTTGACAGGCCCATTGATGTGCAAAAGCATGCATTGCACTGGTTGCAAGGAGAAGATGTTGGGTGATCTGAGGTGGGAGGAACTCATACTAGAAAAGCAATGAGAACAGCAGCATAAAAAATAGCAATTGACTCACTGTATCAAGGCTGCGATCAAGAACACATCCAACATCATAAAGTAAAGCAAGAGTAACTGCTTGAGGAAGGAGAGTAAAAAGGTGCTCAATCAATGCCACAGCATACTTTTGCTGTTCTCCAGGAGTATCAATATTGGCCAACAAGATAGGGATATCGTGGCGACAAACAAGGGCCATGAGTCCACCATCATCGAATCTATCCATATTTGTCTTGATGTTGGAGCCATTACCTGCAGTGTGGGAAGATTCACACTCATCAATAGCTTCATCTGGTACAACACTCTTTTGAGGGCGAGACTTGCGCATTGTTCATAGTTTATCCATTTGAATGCCAACATTGTCTACAGCCTCCTTTGATAGAATGTAAGCTGGTTCATAGAAATGTGGTGAATCTCCTGCAGACCGCAGATGTCAATGGTTGAAGTTGCCATCAACACAAACCTGTATATCTCCACCCCTGATAATGCAAATAAGTTGAGTGGCGACTTTCTTCATGCTTCATAAACACTTACTCATTTTCTAGTGACCGGCCAAATGAATTACCTCCAAAGCAGCATGGGCACCTCTGCTGCAATATTCATGCACATTCTCCATGAACTAATCCAGATGTTGTAGGCATGGAAGTAGTGAGAGATGGAGATGTGGTGAGAAGATGGCCTGAAGGGAGTGAGGGCAGAGTAGTAGGAGATAGTATGGACAGTGCAGCGGAAGTGTCTGGTGATGGTATGATGGGCATCATGTTGGTGGCCTGTTGTATTCGAGTGTCTGCATCAAGGACAGCAGCATCGACCTGCTGTTCCACATGTAGTTGCAAATTATCATACCATTGGGCTGCATACCCAAGATCCCGACGAAAAGCATCCTGGACTAATACATCCTAAGAATAGTATTATTGGCATTGAACCACTGAGTCAAGACAGAGACATACCTTCTTATCCATAACAATAAACCCTCTTTGTTCATAGAATGTGTTTAATGCACTGGCCATAGCATTGACAGCATTGCACGATCGTTCAAAGAGAGCATGGTAAAAATCAAGAAGATGGATAGAAATTGCGATGCGAGGGTATAAGGGAGCAGTGGGAAAGAGTCCATTGGCAACAAGGACATATGGTAGATCCTCGCAGCAGCACCAGTCCATGGAGAATTTCTGGAAGTCTATTTGAAGAATGGAAGGATTATCAAGTAGAAAAATTCATAAGGAAGTTGACTTACAGTCTTGAAACAAGCAGAGCACTTCATTCATCCTCTTAGGACAATACCCTTCAGCCTTACAGTTTGCATGCAAGCTAACAATCCTGACTGGGATCTTTCCAAGGGAACTAGAAGTGTACTCCAATAGTGGAGCAACGAGTCAGGTCAACAGATTCATCCAATTTGCATATGAGTCCTTCGCTTCTTGATTTGGTACAGTACGGCGAGGGCAGCATTGATCTTCCTGATGTGGAGAGACACATTCTGGACCTGGAAGTACATTCTCATCAACTAAAGTAGGTTCGTCACTCGCAGATAGTTCAAGTCCAGAGGGCTCAGGTGTCCCAATAGTCCCAATAGTGTCATGAAGTGGCAGAGAATCGATACTGCCTTCAGCCTGCCTCTTCAACATTGTAATCTTGGCCCTCAACCTTGATATCTCCTGCTTCCAACCCATGTATTGAACATATGTAGTCATCTTGTGTTGATTTGAATGTTTGATTGGGCTTGTAAACTGTTTTCCAAGCCCAGTCGTTGATGCCTGTTGGGCATGCGTAGGGAACTTAGATCGAGGCATCGTTGCAGAAGGAAAGTCAGAGGAAAGCCAAAAGAAAGTTGGAGATTACATTGGAATTGGCTAGCTAATACAGGATCTGCAAGGTGAAGAGGTGTAGAGGTACGCAGGATCTGCGAGGTGTAGAGGTGTAGAGGTATGAAGTGGATGGAATAGGTCGGAAAGTACGGTTGGATGGTGAATCAGAAATCTGGGAGGTTCTATTTTTAGAATGAGACGTCACGTTGTCATACTCCAACAAGGCCAGTGTCCTCTATTCATACATTCACCCTGAAATTATCTATCTAGTACTGTTAGTCTCCAAGAATTCTCAGTTCTACACAGATATTTGGATTCATGACTAAATGCACAGACGAAGTCGACCTTTACAAGAAACGTCAGGAACTGCTCCAAGTTAAACCCAAAGGCCTCATTCCAGGATTGAAACTGCACAACTATAACCCACAGAGAGCGTTGAATGAGAGCACGGTCATCATGGAGTATCTCGAGGAGTGCGCTCTTCTCCATTTCCTTCACATTGATGATGACGTGATGTCATCAGCCTTGCAAGCACAAAGATAGGAGCGATGTAGTCTTCTCCCTTCCCCCGGTTGATCCCTGTTTGTTTTTTGTCAGCTTTGACTTAATGAATTACTGACTTACACACAGATGCTCGTGCCCTAGTTCGTCTTCAAGCAGACCACACCAACCGCTATCTCGTTCCCTACTACGTCACAAATCGAATACGCAGTTGAGCTCTGCACCGCCATTGCTATTCTCATTTCGTCCTTCGAGCATGTGGAGCGTGAGGTTCTCTCCGGCGCTGTGTATCTGGGAGAGGGAGAGTGAGAGGCAGTGAGGAGGAGTCTGGGTCTGTGGATTGAGGGTGGCAGTTGGGGTGGGCAGATGTCATGGCAGGCCCTTGTGAGTACTTCCTTAGTCATACTGAGCAGAGGCCTGACAACAATGAAAGGGGGCTGTTTGGAGCGAGCAACTTATTGAAACACTGCCGTGGATCCGAGTCACCGTCCAGAAAGTTGTTTGGCAATCCGGCCTCTATAGACGACGTGTGATACCGAAGAGCTGTATATTAATAGTTATGAACGGTATAGGTTTTCTTTTGTGCCCTTGTGAGGATGCTGATTTGGGGAAATAACTATGCATTCAATCGCCCAAATACTAGTCAAGGTGCAAATGCTATCAATACCGGTCGTAGAAACACTTATTTATTCAATGAGCAGTTCTTGCTATCGTTCAATCAGTGTATGTTTGTCGCCCTGGTCTTACCTTGTCATTCTAGGATTCTGCCCTGGATGTATGATGCTTCATATTGCCTTTTGAATAGTGTGGTCATCCGAGTGAAGGTTGCTATATTAAAGTAAATCTCCAACACAACACTGGGTGCCAGAAGATGAAACATCTTCCACACTAGCATAAATCGTTCCCTGCATCCAGTGATTTAGGAATGAATGAATGAATGAGTTGTGATTATACTGCCGGCAAGCCACTATGCAGGGCTAAGAGGTGGGGGTAGGTTCTACTGTGTATCCTACTCCTGGTGTGTTAAATACGGACTATCTATGTGTGGTCGTGTGTCGTAATGTTGATGCAAAATGTAAATTTACTTATGTAGTAAAGTAGCCTTACTGAAATAAGACTAGACTTTAAATAAGTCAATTTAACTTCACTAAGATTGTGGGGCTCAGTTATGCGTGTGCACACTTTGTAAAGTGGTGTTGTTATAAGTTTTATTGATTTTAATATAATAATGCAAATTAAAAATTCACACTAAAATTGGGAATCAAATAGTATTAATACTAATAAAACCTGAAGTCAACTAAAGTGCTTGTTGGCCTAAGATGTCTGATCCCTGGGGATTCCAAGCTGTGGCAAGTGAGTTCCTTGCCCGACTCTCCCAAATCCCACCCTTCTTATATCATTTTTGTCGTGCACGGACCTCGTCGTTCTGGCGTGTTTTGACCTGCAGCCGGTGCTGGTTATTCAGGTCGACGGGTTACTGGGTCTGGGCCGTGGTGGCCACGTGGCCATCACTTGGCAGTGAGGCTAAACGTTTCCCCCACTGTTTTTGTCGGCTAAACCTTGCTCTAGTTTCTTTTCCTCCTTTCCTCTCTTTTGCTCCTGGCTTCTCTGCTCTTCTCCCGGCGCCTTTATCATAGTGTCGGGACAGAATCGGTGGTGCTGATTATAGAGTAGCAGTGGTGCGTGGAAGGTAAGGGAGATGACAGTGTGTATGTGTGGTTTCGATCATGATCGGCTCGTGATCATGATCGCTTGATGGGACTGATCTCGGTGATTTGGCTGTGATCTTGTTGCCATCAAGCCCTGCTGAGTTGCCGCTTTTATCATTGCTTTCGTTGTTTTGGGTGCGTGCTGGGTGGTCTGGTGGTGTAGGGTAGGTGTCCTGAGGTGTGTTTGTCCCGGTCTACAGTTTTCGACCATTACGAGGGCTTACAGTTTTCAGCTTATCTCGTATGGACTTTTGCTGTAATAATAAAACAAATATAATATATATTTGTCGTTCCTCAGCTTCTGTCTCTGTTTTGAGACAATCGTATCACCTCCCCCACACCATCTACTGACTGCCCCCAGTCAGCACGCCAACCCGACTGCGCACTCGACTTTCTCTTGGCTTCGACAGGAAAACTTTTTCACGCAAAAGTTTTTCTCTCTTTTCACTTCCCACGCATTTCCCTCTCATTTTTCTTTTCCCCGATCGCAGCCGCTACTGCACCAAATGACTGGCTCTGCCATCTAAAGGCCTCATGGCTCCCTCCTACTGCCCCCTGCAAACTGGTTGGTGCCAAAGCGTGACCCCTGTTGGTCCTTATGACTCCTCCCAAACCAGTAGTTCCGCCGCTGCAACCCTTGTCTGTCCCAACCAATTTTTATGGCCTGTTCCAGCGCACCGTCAAGCGTGATGGCAATAAGGTCATAACATCGGTCTTCAAATACCCATGGTTTGCCGAAGCAGCCATGGGTCTTTGTGCAACTGCCAAGTCTTTTCCTGGCACTCCTGCCAACCGTGCTTGGTTCTTAGGTAGTGCTGGCTGGGTCTGTTTCTCTCTTTTTCCCCTTATTATTTCTCTGACTGATGCCTCTCACAGCGTTTTGCTGATGAGAGTACTTTCGGCCGTCTTATGGAGCAGAGAGGTCTCTGTGAGGCCCTCTCTGAGATCCTCCCCTTGCTTGATTGAGGCGCCGCTGATGATTTTGGCGGCGTCAAGGCCTTCTTTTCTTTTGCGGATGCCCTTATTGCTACTGGCCAGCACGAGAAACTTAGAAGGGAGCGTGAGGAGGTAAGTTCTCTTCTTGCTTGTAGCCCTTCTTTTGCCCTCATTCCTTGCCATCTCAGGCACAGCGCCAAGCTCAGGACAAGGACGTCGAGATGCTTGGTACGCCAGCTGTCCATCCTACCAAACGCCATGCTAACATAAGTTTTTAGCTTGCAAGCTTGACTTAGTCGAGTGTCGTTTGGATACGCTAACGTTGTCTCTTCCCCCTCCTCAGGTTGAACCCGAGGGCAAACCCAAGGCCAAGAAGCTCAAGGTCCAACCCTCATTGGGTGCGTTTTTTTTTTCTTGTTCCTACTATGCCCAGTTTCTGACATCTTTTGCCTCAGCTTCTTTCAAGCCTGGCTCTGACGCCGTCCTAGCCCTCCTTGGCCAGATCGATCTCGTACTTGACGAGGCTCAACTAGCCAAAGATGGAGACAGCGTCCCTCACTCTTCCCTCCAAAAACATTGTGACGCCATTGACCTGGCGGTCCAGCAACAGCTCTATGCCCTTGACATTGGTTTGCAAACTTTTAAGCTTACGTCTGAACGATTGAGTTGTTTGGACAAGGCTCTGGGTTTGTCTGATGTGGACCAGGCTAGCTCTCTGCTCGACGCTTTGCAGGTCCTGCTTGTCGTAAGTACTTCCACCCTTATCCTGCCATTGTTCCTTATGTCTCTGATAGTCGGGCAATGACGACTCTGACGTCGAGTTTCAAGACCCTCCTCAGGATGAGCCTGAAGACCCCGTGGAGGTTTAAGCGCCCTCCCCGTTGCAAGCATTGACTGTGTCTTTGCCTAACATAGCCTTAAAATAATTCCCCCTCTTCTTTTAATCCATAGTCCCCAATAAATTTCTTAAACCCAAAACATGTGACTCTTAAGTTTTCGATTGATAACTTATCAACACGTTTCTTTTCTTTTCCAAATTTATTTTATTTTTCCCCTCTGGAGGTTTGAACATGCACGCATTGGCACCTTGTGCTCAGTTTGTTCTCTCCTTAGTTTTGAACTTGAACGTTGACTGCTTTAGTCAGCGTTTTTAGTTCTTTACTAGGTTCAAACTCGTGCGTTGGCCTTATTGTGTTAAACGCTCAACTCCTACTGAAGCCACAGACTAGGTTCCTCCTTTATTAAATCATAACTTAGTTTCAATTCTAAACACCGACACTCTTGTGCCCATGTTTTATTGTAAACTTAGTTAGCTTATTGACTTAACTCAAGGACCCTTCTTCCATATCCAAATGGTGACTAGCCCTGGTTAGGCTAGTATCCCTTTTTGAGTAATTCTCCCTACTGCCCACACCTTTTCTCCTTAGACTGTTAAATCCAGAATAAGCCTGAGCTATTTTCATTTCTTTAGAAATATATTTCATCTTTCTGGATTTTAATCAGTTGGAGGCAGGCCCAACTCTTGGTCAGTAGGCTCATGGAGCTTTACTGTGCCAAATGAGATGTCCTTGGTGATTAACTCTGTAGGTTTTCGTAGTTCTTCCCTTAGCTCTTTTAGCTTAGTAGGTGTAATGTCCACCCACTTCTCTATGCCTTGAGGCAAAGTTAGCTTTTTGCGAGCCTTGTAAGGTACAACTCAAAAAGCAGCTACTTGTGCTTGCCCAACTGACCCATCTAGTTCTGCTACAATGTAATTACCACCTTGAGTCTTGGCAATCACTACCATAGGCCCATGAAATCATGGCAACATCTTAGCACTGAATGAACTTTCTGTAGTCATGTTTTTGACTAGTACCAAGTCCAATGGTTTAAAATTGAAGTCCTTGATTGAGCTTTTATGCTCCTCTGCAAACTTCAATGCCCATTGGAGCTTAGCCTTTCCAACTCTTTCTCTCATCTCTTCTACATGTTGATGGTGTTTGGCTAGAGCTCTAGCACGATATCCAATCAACTCATCAGTAGTCAGAGGTCCTTCTGGTAATTCTACCAGCCAGGTGGCCTCTGCTAGATCCAAGGGTAGAGTAGGATGAGCACCAGTGACCATGAAGTATGGTGAGCATCCAAATCTCTGCCTCATGGTTACCCGGTCACTCCACATTACATGGTAGAAGAACCAGAACCACTTGGTGCGATCCTCACAGGCCTTGAACAAAGCTTGCCTGACATCCCAATGAGGTCTTTCAATTCTACCATTGGCTGGTGAGTTGTAGGGAGAGATAGTAATACCTCTAATCCCATATTTCTTTTCCAACTAGGCAGTGACCTGCTTGAACTGTCCAGCATTATCTGTGATGATTTCTGCAATGCAGCCCCAGTAGCAAATCACATCCTCAAACAACCATTGACCAATGGTCTTATGGTTCTCCTTTCTCAGAGGTCTACCTTCCATCCAAGAAGACAAGGCACACCTGCCATGTACTATGTACTTACAGCCATTGGAGGCTGGTGTCATGTGCATGGTGTCAATGTGAATTGTCTGAAGAATGGAAGGAGTATAAGTTACAGTTGGTTCTCTGTTGACTACTGTCTTTTGTCTGATTTGACAATTGTGACAAGTTCCAACATACCACTGTACATCCCCTTCAATGCCAGGCCACCAGAAGCGCTCCTGTATAAGCATTCTGGTGGCATAGGCTCCCCTATGTCCTAAGGCATCATGGGCTGATTTAAGCATGAACATTTGTCTATCAATTTGGACTACTAGTTTATGTTTCTCCTCATGACAGCACTTATACAATCTCCCCTTCTTGTCAAAGAAGAATTGCCTAGCAAACTTCTTAAACTTCTCTAGATCCCAGCCTTGCAGATTCTTGGGTTCTGTACCTGGGTCTTGCAACCAACTCTGGACAGTGGGTAGCAGATTATCCCAGTCCTCACCCTCACTACCTTTCCTGTGTTCTAGGTAGGTTTGTGTGTCCTCTACTCTGACTTCTTGGTCCTCCACTGGTAACAGAGGCATGGTCATAAGCTAATACTGCTACTGGATTCATGCTTGTTCCTGGTGTTTGACTCAAGATTCCATCCCTGAGTTCCTGCTCCTGGGACCTGGCTTTACAAAGTTCTTGCTCAAAATCTGGTACTTCAGTGGCTACCATGTTTAGATAGCCACCTCTAGTGTCAATTTGATCTGCAAACTCTTCCAGTTCCAAAGGTTCCCAATCCTCCCAACCAGGTACATTATTGATCTTGTTGGGATACTCATAGTTCATAGACTTGGGTTCATCCATTAACTCAGGATCAACTGGTGGGTACTCCTCA
>QGOA01007171.1:0-27458 GCA_003313075.1 Termitomyces sp. MG16
GGTCCGGACCACTGGCTATGCGCGCCTCGGAGGGTCTCGGCGCTGAGGGGGGGGTGATGTCACGACCCCTCCCCTCCGGGCCCACCCCGGGACACCCCCGGAACACCCTTGGGGACCCTCCCTCCGACCTCACAGGACACGCCCCGCCATCACGACCGCCGACACCGCCATCACGCGCATCAAGGACCGCCATCAGCCACCACCAGCCCCGATCAATGATTGGATCACGCGACTCGTTCCCAGCCATCGCGCATCACGCATCACGGCTCCATCCGCGCCAATTGATCGCGCGCCCTACACGCACGATCCCAGTATGCAGCCCCTGCCGCTACTCAATGACCCCCAGAACCCATCCCAGACATCCCGGAACCCCAAGACCCGGTCCCATAGTACTTATAGCATAGTTCCCTGTTGTATTCGCTAGTCTTGATATTACATTGCATTACTTGGATTGTTGAATGCCCTCTACTTGACTGGTACGCATTGACTGGCACGCTTTGACTGGCACGCTTGAATACTCACGTGCTCTAAGATTGGTACGCACTTTGCGACTCTAATTTACTAACTTGGTCTCGTCTTAGAACCCCCGGTTCACGACTTGACCCCTACCCGAACTCCCCAGCTACCTACCCCCCAAAACCCCCAGACCAAGTCCCCTCTCCCAGGACTCCCCTGTCCACGTCTTGAACCCTGGAGTCCTAGCCCCAGAGTTCCAGACACCCGAGTATCCGTGGGTCAAGTCTGCATTGTAAGGGTGATTGCTTTCCTGGAAAGCCCCCGATTCAGCGGAACCTGACAGGCTCCTCCCTGGCGACTTCTGCTGCTCCCCTCTCTTCCTCTGCTACCGCCTCCCTTGCCACTTCCTCCTGTTCGCCACCTTCCCGCTGCGTCGCCAAGGTCTCCTTTTCACCTTCAGCATCTTCATCTTCTCCCGTTCCCCCTGCTTTAGCTGAGCCAGCGCCCTCCCCCATCTCGATGTCCAAGGGGACCTCCTCCCGCTTCTCTTGAGGTACCGAGTCATCAGCAGCTTCCCGGTCCCCCGACTCCTTCAGAGACCTTGCTGCCAAGTGGATTGGCAACAAAAGGCCACTTGGACCTGCCTCTGTGTCAGGGGGTGGTAGGCGACTAGCTGCCAATGCCTTCTCCAAGTCCTCCATGTCGGTGTCTTGAGGAGCTGACAAGGGGGAAGGCGACAATACCATCTGAGGTCGCTTGGCCTTGCCCTTCCCTTTGCTTAGGGAAGGGGCTTGATGTTTTTCTGGAACTGAAGTCTCTTGGCACTCTCCAGTGCCTTGATTACCGACTGATTCAGTTCCATCTCCTTGGTGTCAGCAATGCCAAGGAGGCCTGTCCCACAGCCGCCATTTCTTCAGCGGCAACTTTCTTCCTCTGTCCCTCCATGAACTCCCTTGCTCTCCTTACCAACACAGCATGGGTAAATGTCTTCTCAACTAAGGCATCTGGTGCGCCGCCATGCTTGCAACTTTTGGCCCTGTCAATAGTGCAAGCACGCTTAAGAGCGCCACAACAATAACATGGCTGGGCTCCAGTTGGAAACCAACAGCCTTCTGGATCGTTGTTCGCCCAGCATTTGTCATACTGGCACTAAGAATTAGCAAAAGATTAGGGAAGACAAAAGTACTTACCGCTCCCCACACTTCCTTAAAAGCTTGCTGAGTCGCCAGGGAAATGGTCTTCTTTCCCTTCATCTCCTCCATCACGACGCCGGCTTCCTGACCCTCGTCCAAGACAGCCTCCTTGTGACGCAGCAAGAGCAGACCCTTGAGCTCTTTGTCATCGAAGTGGGATTGCGTAGGCGCCTAAACAAATCACAGTAAATGAGGAGACCAGGTTTCAAAGTACTACTCACTATGTATTGAGGAGCCGCTTTGTGACTCTGTGAATATTGTTAGCAACCATCAGCAATGGCAAGCAAAATCAGCACATACCTTGCATTTGGAAGCACCTGCCAGCTTCCTTGGCAAGCCTGACTTGCTAGCCGGCAGCACTGGGCTCAAAGTGCTGCCGGCACAACCTACCTTGCCGAATTTCTCAGTTCCCTGCCTCTTGGCAGCAGGCACCTTCCCCACAGTGATCTCCTCCATCTCTACCGCCAATGCTGCTGCCCTCTCTTGCTCCTCTAGCGCCCTGGTAATCTCCTGAGAATCCTGGGAAACCTCCTCTTGCCTTGCCGTGATCTTCTTGTCCACCTGCATGCATGTGAGAGGCGCCAACACCTCCTGTTTGCTGTGAGGAGACAAATCAGACCAAAGCTAAGTCAGGATGAATGAGTTAAAAATACTCACTCTGCCGCAGGCACGCTTACCGTCATTGGCAATGCTCTGGACAGAATGTCCTCCAACTCATCCTTGATTGTTGGAACAAGAGGGGGTGCCTGGTAACATGATCAGCTAGTGACATGGCAAGAACTAGAAACACTTACAAAACGAGCAAAAGGTGTCAACCAATCAGCGCCATGGTGATCTACATAGTGGGCTCAGCACCACTCCCGCACCTCAATTTCTCTATCCCACCCTACATCAAGGACACGAACCTCATACCAGCGCTCCAACAGTTTCATCACGGCAACAATCAAATTTGGAGGTGCCTCCGTGCCCACACCTCGATGCACCTAATAAATTTGTTTGCCTTTTTGATATAGGCGGAGGCAGCATCTTGAGCCTCATAAGACAGTACTGGGGGCAGAGTTGGAATGTGGAAAGACATATTATTTTTGAAGAGCGCCAGGAAAAATCAGGGAAGAGAGGTGAAGTCCAAACTCATGCGCTAGGACTATAAACAAAATCTGAAGAACGCATGACCACTTGTCACAAAAGCGGTAATGGTAACCATATTTGGTGACTGAGGACAGTCAATTTTTCAGTTGGGGGGAGATGATAGGACCCCATACAGGATTAGTGCATCAACGGCAGGCCATAGCAACATGGCACTGGCTCAGGATACCTTAGTTTGCACTAATTAACCAATTTTAGCAATATTTGACAGCCACGCATGGCAAAAAGCAGATCTGATCAATGATAGCGCTGACAGCAGACAGAATGACAACTGACAGATGGCATCAGTCACTAATAACAGCGCTTGGGGAGAAGCCTGATGATCTATCAAAAACTGATGGACAGCTTGGCATTTGACCTTGGCATCTGACATCGCTTAGCACCTCGATTTGGCGCCTGACATCGCTTAGTATTTTGGACAGACAGAAGGTTGATGGATTGATGGTTTAGCATTGCGATCTGCCACCTGGCATCACTAAGGGTCTTGAATGGACGGTAGGAATCTGAAACCGTTGGAGCTACCCCTATAAAATTTTCTAGTTTACCGCACTTTGGCAATGGTTGGGCACAGCAAGAAGCAGATCCGATCAATGATAGCACCAACAGCAGACAGAATGACAACTGATGGATGGCATCAGTCACTAATAACAGCACTTGGGGAGAAGCCTGATGATCTATCAAAAACTGATGGACAGCTTGGCGTTTGACCTTGGCATCTGACATCGCTTAGCGCCTCGATTTGGCGCCTGACATCGCTTAGTATTTTAGACAGACAGAAGGTTGATGGATTGATGGTTTAGCATTGCGATCTGCCACCTGGCGTCGCTAAGGGTCTTGAATGGATGGTAGGAATCTGAAACCGTTGGAGCTACCCCTATAAAATTTTCTAGTTTACCGCACTTTGGCGATTGTTAGTCACTGGTGACGGTGAACTCCTTGTAGTATAAAAAGTACTTACCGACTTGTACATACGCAACCAGAACAGAGTTTCCTGCTTCCCTTACTCCAGTCTCCCTTACGGTCCAAATCTCATTTACGGTTGGCAACGTCGAAGTCATTGACAGTTGCAGACTATCGCTAGCCAACATCATAACTTGCGCCTTGCAGCTATGGCAGGCATTAACGTCGCTTAGACTTCGCTAAGCTTACCATGCTCTTGCCACCTATCTTGCCGTGTGCACTTACCACTTCTTTCCTAGGTGCTTTTACCTTAGCGCTTGACACTTGCTGACCTTTTTCCAACTTTACCTTATTTTCATAGGTGCATTCTCTGGGACCTGCCTGGGACTCCTCACATCACTTTTAGCGCACCCAACGCAAGCTTTTGGTATGGTAACACTATTGCTATATTTGTTACTGACCAAACTTTGGGTGTCATCAACGCTCTAGTGCTTCCAGCACTATTTTTCTCATATTTTTACACTAATAACTTGCAGCTACAGACTCCAATTACTTTCAGACCACTTTTTATGGCACCACTTATTCTTTGCACCACTGTTGACACCTTGCCGCACCTTGCCACTTGCACTCCAAGGCTATATGTTTACACAGACACTTGGCATCAGTCAATCTGGAATAATGCTCATAGCCAGTGGCAGTGCTCACAGGATAGAATGATGAAGTATTTTCATGACAGCATCATTATAGATCTTTTTACTATACAATTCAATTCACTGCATTTACTTATATTTTTATCAGTTCACTACCCTCTAGTGGTGCTTAACCTCTTAGTGTTGGCTAACTTTATTTACTATAAATACTTACTTTTTGTTAGTAGTACAGCAATCAATTTGGCAGTAGAGATCATATCCCAACATTTTGGTCACCATATGCAACAGACTACCTCTTGTTGACCATGTCAAGCAAAAGGACTCTGCTCTAGTTTTCTATCTCTCTCTCTCTAGCACCTTGCAACTATGGCTTGGCTTTCATGCTTAGATCCGCTAAGCAATCTCATCCTTTTATTATCACATTCTAGGTGCTAACACTTAGCACCTCTTAGCAACCCTCTCCCGCACCTCTTAGCACTTTCCTTAGCAACTTTCCCATGCTCTTAGCACTCCCTCTTAGCAACTTTTAGTGCCCTGTAGCCACGTTTTGAAGCCATATGCAAGTGCCTCCAATCACCCACTTTTCTTGCCACCAACTTCTTGTCTACCGTGTGTTCTCTGGGACCTGTCTGGGACTCTCACACACACTTAGCACACCCCAAGCTATATTGGCTAAGTAGCTGTACTAGTGATAGTCCACACAGCACCCAGCTCAATTTGGGTGTCATTACTGGATTAGTGGGGCCAGGTGGGCCGCAGCAGCAATGCCCACCAGAATAGCAGAAGCCCACATAGAGGAGATACCAGAAGAGGTTGCAATTCCTGAAATAGCCTATGTGGAAAATTGCTTCTCATGCATGCCGGCAGTGGAGGAAGTCCTGGAGGTTGCAGAGATCCTGGAGGAGGTGATTGAGTCATCGAGCAACAATGACGCCAGAGCAGAGGAGCAGCGGTTGAAAACCATGTACACCATGTGCTTGCAGGTGTTCTGGAATATACACCCAGAGGTGATGAAATACACCACCCAAGCATGACTCGAGCGCTACGCTTCAGCACATATAGTAGCACTTAGGTGACAAAGGCATGAAGTGCCCAATGTATTCAGTACTAAATATACTGATTTGATGGTGAGAGTGCTCACTATTGAACTGCAGATGTATTTGCAGCAGAAGGCTGCAAGGCAATTGGGGTGTCAACCCCCTGGAGTTACATGTCCAAGGAATGCTCAGCACATCATAATCAAGACGTTGGAGTTGAGCTAGTGGAGGCACTAGCATGGGTGCAGGAAGTGCCCAAAGTAAAACTGGTGAGTACCTTCCATACTCCAGCAGGACAAGGGTGGCGTGAGGAGCCCCCACACTTGCATAACCAAGATCTTAGGACAGAGATGTCAGGCCCAGATGGACATGCTAATACCGCATTCAAGATGGAGAGCAAGGCATCTGTGATGCCATGTGTGCCAATGGTTGAAATGTTGAGCAACAGAGTTGCGTATCAACCTATGCACAATGGCAACCTCAGAACTAAGGGACAGTCCCTTATTGACAATCAGGGCATTGTATTCAAGAGCACTAAGCCCATTGACAAGATGTGTCATCAATTCATAATGCAGGGCCAGGAGAATCAAGCTTTTCCAGAACCAGGATGGTGCAAAGATCATGATCGAGGAGACTTCCTCGATTGAGATGGTGCCACCAGATGTGATGCCCCTGGTAGCAGCCAGGATGACTGCCCTAGGTCAACTCCCTGAGACAAGGGCAATTATGCCCACAGTCAAGGAGGCTTGGGACGTCTGCCGCAGGGTGGACGAGGGAAGTCACTTCCCCAAGCCGCTGATTTAGCAACTAGATTCCTGGGTCAGTGGAAGGCCATTCAGATGCATTGTGAAACCATGCATGATTGCCTACATTGAGTAGTCGATGATGCCCTGGGGGTAACCTTACGGTTACCAGATGGGATGAAGCTGCATAAAGCAGATAGTAGGCACATTTGTGCCTACACAAGCACGTCCAAGTTCAGTGACTTGGAGGACTGGGCAATAGATATATGCACCCACCTTGCCATGTGCTTATACAGAGATGACCATATAGAACGAGAACAAATCTTTGTTCTACCCAAGTTCTTGGCTGGAGAGGCTATGGGGTGGTTTCAATGAGCAGTATTGCACGTCAACCGGGTCCAGTATGAGTGGACATTCAAAGGAGTCCTAACAGGACTGTACAATCGATTCATGCATCCTTCAACGCTATAGGATGCAAGGTGGGACTTCCAGTCTGCTAAGTACACCAAGAAGCTGGGAGTACAAGGGTTCTACAATACCCTTAATGACCATGCCCAGAATATGGCAGTATACCTGGATGGGTATACGATGCTCGAAACATTCTTGAATGGTATTCCAGCAGACATGCACTGCTATCTGATACGTGAGGATGGGCTATCCCCAGAGGTCAACGATGTGAAAGAGTTTGTGGCGTATGCCATCAGGTATGAGCAGTTCCTTAAGACTGCTAACCACTATGAGCATCGTAGTGGCCACAAAGGGGGAAGCAGGCAACTACTGCCTGCTGGGGCACTCTCACAGGGTCAGCATGTGGAGATCTTCTTGGTCAAGAAGACCAACTTGAATCATGACTGCAACATGCGGTTTGTGGTATGCAGAACCTCTGCAGCAACTTGAGAGTGAATCTGCCCACAACTGGAGTGGGTGCCGGATGGAGAACATTCTAAACCAAGGCCAGAATTCAAGCCGGCCAACCCTCTTGGTCAGACGGGGACCTGTTTCACATGTGGCCAGCCAGGCCACTATGCCACCAATTGCCCTGCAAAGATGGGACACCTGAAAAAGAGGTATACACCTGCACCCACCTTCGAGCTGCACATACTGCAGCTGTAAGTGGGAGTGATGGAGACATCTCTGCCGAGTTTGAGGCTGAGCACCCCACAAACGACCAAGAGCCCCCAGAGGAGGCATCAGGCGCTGAGCCTGAGAGTGTGGTCGTGGAGGGGGAGGAGTACGTCACAGTCAACGTTTATGACAACAAGTACTACAGTTGCAACAGTGACTCTGAGTGCCTAGCAGCAATGATGGATTGGCCATCCTCAAACAATCACAACAAAAATAATGTTGTTCGGATAAAGAAGGTGACTCTTTGTTGAGCAGAGGGCACTTTGCAGCACCCTACATTGAAATAGGCAGACAAGGAGTGTCTGGTCTCATATGTGGATGTAAATGGCCACAAAGCCTGGATGTTATAAGACTTTGGGAGTACTATGTCGGGTATAATGCCCCAGTTCGCCCATGTATATGGAATTTCCATACAGGAGTTAGATACACTGCTGGCATTGCAGCTGGGCACCGTAGGAAGCCACGCTATGGTGCAGTATGAGACAAATGTAACTGTCCAGACACTGGGCTCACATAGCTGGGAATACATGGATGTAGCAAACTTTGATCGCTATGATATGATACTGGAAACGCCATTCATGCAGCGTAACAAAGTTATGCTAGACTTTGTGCACTGTCAAGTGCTAGTGAATGGAAAAGTGATCCCAGCTGAATGGGCTACAGCAGACAACATTGATAATCGTCTGTGATGTCACCGCACTATGGAGAAGTGCAAGGATTCTCTATGACTTGGCCAGCGCAAAGTGTCAGCAGTGAAGGATATGGATGAGAAAGTTCAGGCTATGCCTGGGCTGAGCTCAGACCACAACGTAGTGATGATGAGCAAGGAGGAGTATCAAGCCTCCAAGATGAGAGATGAGTGAATACTCACTCCTGATGATCAAGGCGCAAAGCCTCCAGACAAGCGCCAGCAAAAGGTGAAACAGCGTGAGGACTCAGTGGATGTATGCCCACCTATGTCTTCATGAGTCAAGTTAGATGACTTAAGGTACAGCAATCAAGAGGCAGAAGCCTCATGTGAGGAGGACATGTGGTCCTTATGGGAGCGACCAGCTCCTCTTCCTGAGTACAACTGGGCATACGATCCTTGAATGCCACAGGAGTGGAACAAACTGGTGGCAGCCACATGTGTGCAAAATGCGCACCAGCAATGGACAACCATCATACCAGTGTATTGCCAGCCAGCTTTGGACAAAGTATCTGTAGCATATTTACTCATATGTGAAGGGACAAGCCTTGTGGCTCGTAAGGCAGCGGTAGTAAATCTTCTGCTGAGACTGCATATACTCAATGACAGTGTTAATTGGGTGCTTGCAATTTGCGAGCAATATGCACCGCAGCCTTGGCCACCATCAGAAATGGTGGAGGTACTTCCCCCGGTGTGTCTGAAGGGGAAACAGAAGGCGACAAGCCTTTGTGAGAAAGATATACCTCAGTTGCATCAGCAATGGCAAGAAGAATTTGCTGATATAGTTAATGGGACCAAGGAGGAGCTTCTGCCCTGGCAGGAAGTGAACCATGAGATTAATCTCATAGACAAGAGCAAGCAATACAAGTACCACTTGCCATGCTGTCCATGCACACTCCAGGAGCAATTACGCAATAAAACTAATTGTTATTTGAATGCTCAGTGGTAGTTACTATGCACCACTGCTCAGGCTGCACCATTACTGTGCATCCTGAAGAAGGATGGAACCATTTGAACAGCTCTTGATGCGCACCAGTGCAATGACAATACCATAAAGGATGTAATGCCTTTACCAGATCAGGAGGTGATCCAGGAAGACGTGGCTCGAGCAAAGTATTGCTCAAAGATCAATATAACCGTTGGTTATGAGTTAGAACTATCTTGTGTGTTTCACACAGTGCTGAATCAGACTGCAGTATTGGATTGACTAGAACTAGAGTGAATACAAGATGTTGTCTTACATAATACTCTAATAAATGCTTATAGCATTGTTGATGCTAGTAACAAGTGTGACTCCATTACATACCCCCCAATGAGACCAAATACTTAGTCTAAGGAAGGGAGTTGGAGTGGAATGACGGATGCATGACAATGCAAACACCAGGCTAATACGCGCTTCATGTTGCTGCAAAATGTTAGCGTTATGTGTGACGTAGTTGTGTAGCCTGAACACAGAAGAATGCAGTCTCTTATCAGACAGGTGCGCATATGACGCCAGAATCAAAAAGGTATAAAATTCAAGATAAAACAAAATTGAGTGACCCCTCCTCTGGGTCCACTGTATATACATGCTACTCTGGAGTGCGTGTCAGCTTGAACATATCAAGTGGGTTACTCAGATTTACCTACACAATAAAAATATGGGTCTAAGACCCGTCCGCTGATGACTCCGTGACCATGCCCGTCTCTGTCACCATTGACTCCTCCTCGGTTGCAACGTTAATAGTGGGAGGAAGAGGTGCCAATTCTGTCCTTGGTGGGGTGGTTGGCCCCTCGACTGCAGGCGAATCTACCACCATAGGCTCAGTAAGCGCGACATTAATCGCAGTAGGCATGGTGGTGAGCATACCGTGCGCCAATGTTTGGTTTAAGAGATTGACCTGATTCGGGTCCATTCCGATGAGGTAGTAGAGGCCATTGGCCTCAGGGTTGACTGGGAGATTGCTCTCCTTGTGGTGCTTGAACATGAGACAATAGTAGTCATCTTTGGTCATCTCCTGCCATTCATCCCATTGCAGGATTGTGGCAGGGGTGCCATACTTGGAGAGGTGCTCCATGCCCTCATCGTCGACCTGTTTGAAGATGTCCATAGACATCGTGGGGGAATGGAACTGCTGTTCCAGGAAGACTACACCGTAAGTGTAGGCATGGTCCACCCAGTCTAGCAGAATCTGGTTGTGTAGAAGGACACGTAATGCATCATCGTCGGAGAAGTTCCATGCCTAGTCGTCGGGCACATGAACTTGGTGAATTTTGAGCTTTGGCCCATGCTGGGGCTCAAATAGTTGCTCAGGGAACATGGCGTCATACAAGGCAATTGCCTCTCAATACAGCCCCAGACAGGCCACAACAAGGGTCATGTGCTGCACAATCACGGGCTTGGCTGTGCTGTTAGTGCATAGAGCTTGACATAAGGCAAACCCAAAGAGGGTCCACCAGTGCATGCGGTAGACGTGATCTACTGTGATGCCCTGATAAGTGTTCTCTAGCCCGGGCTGACCAAAGACTAGCACATACTGCACCAGCTGATCCAAGTCGAATGGTGTGGCTGGATCTTGAGTGCGCATTACACGCAGCGCCGTAGACCCATTGTTTTTTGTGCGCAGAAATCACCCCAGGATGTGTCGTCGCTCAACAAGAGTGAGGTCATCAGGGCCCTGCATTGGGTTGACGAGGTCCTGGTATTGAGGCTCCTTCATCAGGAGCTGCATGGTTCTGTTGTGCAGAGCCTCAACTGTTCGCTGTGCAAACATCTGAAGCTCTGTGATCAGCATGTAAGTGACAATTCTGTCACGACGTGGGACGTGAACATTCATATAATATTTATAGAGCCGGTCCAGCTCTAACGGAGTGCAGGGAAGACTGCGCAGGGTGTGCTTGTACATAATTGTACCCGGGATGTAGGCACACTGGCCAGAGGAATACTCATACAATGCTGCTCTATTGGCATCAGCTTCCATCAGCACCGTATTTGTGGCATACAAATAATATGTGCAATAGCTGAGTGCTCCTCTAAAGCATGAATTCATTCGCTCAATATCGAGCAGCCCCCACATCTTCACCCCCAAACCATCAGGAATTTTCCCCAAGAACTCATCCTTGGCCCTATGTTTCAGGGCCTGCAGCTCCTTGGCACGGTTCGCCTTCTTCTTTGCAATGCGCTTATTGCACAATACTCATTGGAATTGGTCTGCTGCTGATTCCTCCTCCTCCCCGTCCTCCTCCTGCTTTGAGCTCGACTCTCCATAGTCACTCTCATTGGACAAGGATGCTACTAGTGCTTTGCCTTTTCCAGGCACAGTTTTTCCTCTTGAGGTTGCCACCAGACCATCATATTGCTCTGGTGTGTGGGGGTCTGGGGTCAAGACGACCACAGGATAATGTTCTGATGGGGCCGGTACAAACACTGGCAACATAAACAGCATCTGGACTTCTCCTGCTTGTGTGGAAATGCCAGCAGAGAAGGCTATGACCTCCAATTTAGAGGCATCGAGAGGCGGCTTGCGGCCGCAATGCTGACAAGATGGCCCCGACTTTGCCGGGGCAGACATAACAGATTGTGGCTGAGCCACCAGAGAGGCAGATGCATTTCATGCCAGAGTTCTCCCTTCCGACTCAGCACGGGACGTATTAAGAGTTGGCACCTGAGGTGCCGTGGTAACAGATTTGGACCCCATAAGTAGGGCCCTAGACGATGTGGGTTCCTGCTGGCCCAAGGATAGGTCAGCCAGCGACTCTGACTGGCTCTGAGAGGCTACCATGAGTAGCTGCAAAGACGAAGCAATGGGCTGAGCAGGCGGCTCAGAGCACGCAAATTGCGCAGCCAATGGCAACCTAGCCTGTGGAGGGTCAACCGGTCAACTGGGCTGATATTTGGCCCTTTTGACCTCAGTAGTTGATTTCTTGAACGTAGACACTTTGTGCTTAGATGCGTGTTTGATCTGTTCCAGCGCTACGATGCGCTGCCTCTTCATCAGCTCGATCTGGTCAAGCAACCCCTCCATTACCATCATGGCCAGACTGTCCTGCAGGAAGGACGCAGTTGCAGGGACCAGCTGTCCCGCTGCTTCCAATCTGCTCAGAAGTGTGTCGGGCACTGCTAGCTCCTGCACTTGTGGCGCAGGCTCCATATACGGTTCTACTATGGGATAATGCACCCATGATACAAATGGCAGTCCCATCACCACACCCACATACGTTGAAATCAACGCCTGCAAGCGTGCTGGTGGAACCTGATAATAGTGCTTTGAGCGCATGCTGTCCTCTGGACGCTCATAGCGCTCCTCATCATCAACCTTCATCTCTTGTGAGTGGAGGGGGGTCTGATATGGAAGTGGTTCTTCACGGCCTGGATAGGCCACACCCGCAGAATGGTGTTGGCTTGCCACCGGATACGGTGGCTGTTCTTGATATTCTTGGACTTGTATATTTGGGGGTCTTCCCCCGCCACTAGAGCCTTGTAGGCTCTGAGTACTCTTTTGTGGCCCCCAATAGGCCATTACAATGAACACGCTAGCGACGTGTATTGGGACTTAGAAGAAAAAAAGCAGAAAAAAATCTCCTAACTCCGCTAGTGGTGTAAACAACCACAAATAGCCACCACCCAGTCTTCAACCAGCCATCAAAGTGGACTTCATCCACATTTCACCACCACACGTGCATTATGCACATTTTGCTAGCTGTTGCGGGCATTTCACATCCTGCAGCTCTAGGTACCTGTCTATTGCTGCAAGATCTTTGCAGTTCGCTAGCGGTTCTCAGGTAGTATCACCTAGGCTCCATCTTACCTTGAATTCGAGGTTTCCCCCTATCCACCTATGACCTATGAGGTCATCTACAAACTATTCCTGGTCATCACCAGTTCCAAAGTCATACAGTTCCGGAGTAGCGCAATTAGGAAAGAGTGTGTCACTATTGGCCAAGTATGGTCGCTGATGAGCCTGCATCGTGGCTGGCTACCAATAGCACCAATACCCACACCTCATATAGGCCCACTAGTACCACCAGGAGCACCACACTCTAGTGCTTCCAGCGCTATTTTTCTCATATTTTTACACTAATAACTCGCAGCTACAGACTCCAATTACTCTCAGACCACTTTTTATGGCACCACTTATTCTTTGCACCACTATTGACACCTCACTGCCCCTTGCCACTTGCACTCCAAGGCTATACATTTACACAGACACTTGGCATCAGTCAATCCAGAATAATGCTCTTAGCCAGTGGCAGCGCTCACAGGATAGAATGATGAAGTATTTCCGTGACAGCATCATTATGGACCTTTTTACTATACAATTCAATTCACCGCATTTACTTACATTTTTATCAGTTCACCACCCTCTAGCGGTGCTTAACCTCTTAGCGTCGGCTAACTTTCTTTACTATAAATACCTACTTTTTATTAGTAGTACAGAGAATCAATTTGGCAGTAGAAATCGTATCCCAACATTTTGGTCTCCATATGCAACAGACTACCTCTTGTTGACCATGTCAAGCAAGAGGACTCTGCTCTAGTTTTCTATCTCTCTCTCTCTAGCACCTTGCAACTACGGCTTGGCTTTCATGCTTAGATCCGCTAAGCAATCTCATCCTTTTATTATCACATTCTAGGTGCTAACACTTAGCACCTCTTAGCAACCCTCTCCCGCACCTCTTAGCACCTTCCTTAGCAACTTTCCCATGCTCTTAGCACTCCCTCTTAGCAACTTTTAGTGCCCTGTAGCCACGTTTTGAAGCCTTACGCAAGTGCCTCCAATCACCCACTTTCCTTGCCACCAACCTCTTGCCTACCGTGTGTTCTCTGGGACCTGTCCAGGACTCTCTCACACACTTAGCACACCCAAAGCTATATCGCCTAAGTAGCTGCACTAGTGATAGTCCACGCAGCGTCCAGCTCAATTTGGGCGTCATCATCGCAACAGCAACACATGGAACTTAGAGAATATCCTGCATGCCTGCAGTGCCTGGGGCAGTTCCAGCACGTAGTTAGACGTGCTTGGCTCCACCTCGAGGACTCTATATGGTCCAATCCACTTTGGACACAGCTTGCTCACTCTGCCTTTTGGCAAGTTCAAGTTTTTCGTCAAAAGGTACACTAGGTTCCCTTTCTCAATGTCCAGGTCTTCATGTCTGCGATTGTTCACCTGTTTTGTCTGCCAGACACGCAATTCTATAATTGCATCATGAGCATCTGCCAAGTTCCTTAGCGCATTACACACAAACTGCTTTACTTCCACATGAATAGCTTCGTCAGTGCGAAGTTCACAAATCATGGATAGCATGTAGCCATTATTGAGTTCAAAAGGTGAATACTCTGTGGTTTCAGAGATGCTCACGTTTATTGCGAATTCAACAAGTGGACATCTATCCACCCAGTCCTTCTGATCAGGACGTATGAATGCTTGCAATATTTGCACGATATTTCTATTTGCGTATTCTGTCTGACCATCCGTTTGTGGATGAAACAATGTCGACATGAGCAGCTTTGCTCCGAGCAGTTTGTGCAGCTCCTTTCACCATTTGGAAGTGAACTTAGCATCTTGATTGCTGACAATCGAACTTGGCAATCCATGAAGGTGCACTATCTCCTTGAGATAGATCCACAACAAGTCCGAAGCTGTCATGGTGGTTCTCATCAGAATGAGATGGACCATACTGGTCATTCTGCAAATTACTACCCAGAGGTAGTTGAAACCCTTTGACTCAGGAAACGGACCTATAAAGTCCATTCCGATTGAATCCCAGGGTTTGACTGGTATAGGAAGTGAATGAAGCTTCCCCAGTGGCTTCAGTGTCAGTATTTTCAACTGTTGACACAGCTCGCATGTCGAGCAGAATTGGCTCATTTTTTTGGCCATCTGCGGCCACCAGTACCAGGGTTGCACATAGTCCAGCGTTTTCTGAGTTCTGAAGTGGCCCACTACTCTATGGGCCTGGTCCAGGATAGTCGTGATCAACAACCTCTCCCAGGGAATGCAGATGATGGTGGACCCAGTGGGTCTAGTAAGGTAGACGAGCTGCTGCTCTACCTTGAAGCATGGATGTGCTTGGATATTGTTCAGAATCTCTAAGAAGAGATTGTCATTCTTGTATCCTTGCTGGATACGTGTGCAAAATTGCACATTGCCTAAGTCAATTGGCATGGGATGATGGTCATGCAAGTCCATTGTCTGCTGGAAAGTCATTTCTGCACCACTAGTGCGCACCTCCTGCCTCCTTTCTTCACCTGGCTGGGAAATCTCATGATCTACCAGCACCTGTGCCTCAATATTGCAAGCTTCTCGCTGTTCCTGCAGTTGCTTACTGTAACGTGATTCCTGCGCTCGCATGGCACGTAGCTCAACTGTATGTTCCTTGATCTCATGGAATCTATGCAGAGGCAAGTCTTCGCCCTCTGGATTGATGTGTTTGTCCACCTGCACATAGTCATGCATGTCATGGACATCATCTTGAGTATCACTCTCGAAATATTGAGACAGGCAGTCCGCCACCTTGTTCAATTCACCTTTTACATAGGTGATGTCGAACTAATATCGTGACATATAGTCAATCCAGCAATGTTGTTGTGGTGATAGATGCACTTGGGTCTTAAAAAACTCAAGTGCCTTGTGATCTGTAATGATATGGATCTTATACCCCATCAGCTTATCCTCCCACTTTAGGAGGGCTTCCAGGATAGCGAGTGTTTCCAACTCATGAACAGCATAATTCTGCTGTACTGCAGTGAACTTACGGGATATAAATCCCACTGGTCAGCAAGCTTGCCACGTTTTACCTTGGCCAAACATGGCCCCAACCCCAGTCTTCAATGCGTCGCATATGAGCCAAATAGGCTCGTCAATGCATGGATCAATTGGCTGGATCACTGGCGTTTTTGCGCAAATGCACTTAATCATCTCAAAACACCGCTGATGCAGCAGTCTCCAGTGAAATGGGGACCCATTCTGGGTCATGGCCATCAGTGGTCCAGTGTATGCCGTAATATCTGGCAAAAAGTTACCAATGTAATTTACAAGGCCAACGAATTGTTGGATATCATTATACGTGGATGGAGTGTGCCACTCTCAAATTCAATCGAGTTTATCCATGTCTGGGTGAATACCCTTTTCATCAATGATGTGACCGAGACAGTCTATACTTGATGCATACAACTCGCACTTCTTCCATTTAAGATAGAGACTAGCCTTACATAGTTGTTCAAATACGACTCGTAGGTGCTGCTCATGCTCCTCAATGGAGTCAGAAAAGATGAATATATTGTCTAAATAGACATGCATAAACTTCCTGATTACATCTTGGAAGATTGAGGTCATTAACCTCTGAAATGTCGCTGGTGCATTACAATCACCAATCTGCATGATGTTACTCACGAAGGTCCCCATCAGGGACAAAAACAATGTCTTTGGTATATCCTCTTCGCATATGCAAACTTGTTTGTATGCATCTATAAGGTCGATTTTCAACCTATATTTCGCTGTGGCAACATCTTTGTGTATGACTTCCTGATCTGGAAGGGGTGTTATGTCCTTGACTGTATTATCATTGCACTGTCGTGCATCCAATGCAGTCCATAACGTCCCATCCTTCTTGGGAATACACAGTAACGGTGCAGCTTGCACCGCCGGCCATGGCTCCCACCACTTTGCATTTATGTATCTGTTCGTTTTTTCACAAAGCTGATCCTATAGTGCTCGCAGACAGCAAGGCAAGTGATACTTGTACTGCTTATTATTGTCAATGAGGTTAATCTCATAATTAACCTCCTGCCACGGAGGAAGCTCCTCCTTTGTTCCGTTGACAATGTTAGCAAACTCATGTTGTCATTGCTGGCGCAATTGAGGAATATCCTCCTCTGTAAGGCTTACAGCCTTACCTTTCCCTTTTACTATGCATGCTCTATGCGGCTGAACCTTTAGTTCAAATTGCTCCTGTAAGGCACATACGTGCTCTTCTGTGAGATCTCCTGGATTCAACCTTACAACCAGTTGTCTCTCCACCACTCTTGTCATACTTGACGATGACTGCATGCTTCTTGCTTTCAGCAAGAGTCCATCAAATACAATATCCAATGTTTTGGAAATTTTGTCCTCTCGTGCATGACAGTATACTTCTCCCGCCTGGGTCACCTGCACCCTTTGCATAGTCTGCATCACCATTGACGCCACCAACTCGTTCTACTCCCATGGCATTCGTGGGTTGTACGCCCATTGCACTCCTGGCCAAGGCACTGGTTGATCCATTAGCGACCTTGTGCTTCCCACAGTTCCCCTTGTACTATATACCTTATCCTCGACGAGGTCCTCAACCTTCACTTGAGAGCTAGTCGGCTGACATTCCAGCGACTCCACCACACGTTTACCACGCTCCTTCTTACACTGTACAGCCTGTTTAGGCTTTTCATTTGTACACCCAATCATATCCGGGTGCTTCCCCTTCTTCAGAGTTCCTTGAAACTCTTCCTCAGACATTAGTATAGCTGGCAAATCTACTGGCAAGCTTTTTGGTGGGACATGTTTGTCCTCCACCTCCTGTACAGTCACTTTCTTGTGACCATCTAGTCAGTTGTGTTCATTACACCGCTTTTTGGTTGTGTGATAGTGCCTCAGATGACCATCTGTGTCGTTCAACATGACTTTCTCCGCCTTCAAAGGCGTACCATTTACAACGACCATGTCGTTCACAAAGTCCAACGACACCTTGTTTTTACATATAAACAGCATACCGATGATCATGTCGTAGCAATTAAAATTTGCTATGTCTACATATTCCTTGGTTGACATCCCCTGACGTCTTTATTCTCACTTCAGCGCCAAACTGCACTATGGCACAACTCCCTACAGTCCCCAGCTGGAGCATCAATGGCTCCTCCAGTTCATGAACGTGAATTGCATTGACATGAGCAAACTGAGGTGTAATGCCCGTAGTGGTGCTTCCTGAGTCCTACAGCATCCATGCCGGATGTCCATTGACATCAACATAGGTGACCAAGCACTCCTTCTCCTTGGAAGTATAGCGTGGTCGCTGCAACTTACTCGTTGCCTTCTGCAGGGTTATGTGTCTCATTCAGACGTGCTGATCTTCACAGCACTCAGTTAGTGCAAACAGGTGTTCCTCCTTGTCATCACGAGTATAATAGTTGCTGTCATACACGTCTACTGTGACGTATTTGTTGCCATCAATCTGGACGCTCTCGGCGTCATTCACTTCCAACCTGTCAGCCTTTACTTGCGGCTCTTCCTCCACTTCTTTGACAACCTCATCGTCTTCATTGTCACTAATGACATTGCTAGGTGCCGCAGCCGTATAGGCTGCTCGAATGTGTGCCTTAGGTGGGGCAGGACATTCCTTAGCGAAATGCCTGCTCCTGCCACAGTTGTAACACGCTGAAGGGTCTCCGGCAGGCCTTCTCTGGACCGCTCCAGAGGCCCCAATGGGTTTGCTCACCTGATGCACTGCAGGTGCTGCTACCCCTCATGCTACTACTTGGTTTTGACCTGAAAAGGGTCGACTATCTTTTGCTGGCCATTATCCAGCAGGCTTCGATCGAGGCCATTGGCCTTCAGGAATGGTCTTGCAGACAACAAATTGCAGATTGCAATTGTTCTCCATCTTTGACTGTTTGGCCAGGAAGATCCCCACCTTCACTGCCTGACAGTTCACAGATCCTCAGCATGAACTACGCTACTCATAATGATTCATAGTCTGTGTCTACTGCTCATAACGAATGGCATATGCCAAAAATTCAGTCACAGTATTGACCTCTGGAGACAGATTGTCATCATGTATTAATGCTCTCCTCATGTCTGCAGGTATTCTGTCCAGGAACGTCTCACGAATGGTGTATTCGTCTGGATAGACAGCCATATTCTGTGCATGACCCACCAGGTCATCATAAAATGTCTGGATGCCAGTCTTAGCATCATACACTGCCTTTCTAAAGGCATCTTGAGCTTCCTGCATTGTTGCAGTGTTGACGAAGCAATTATACAGTCCTATCAGGACTTCTTTAAACATCCAATGCGGTTTGTCGTGATTAATGTGAAGGACATGGTGACGGAACCAATTCCAAGCCTCCCCCTCCATAAATTTGTGTAGCACAAATATTCTTTCCTGGTCCATGTTGTCTCCACCATAGCAGCAGGCTGCCAGGTGGTAGCAGACGTCCATGGCCCAGTCCTCCAATTGGGAGAACCTATGCCCTCCAGCATATGCACGTATGTGCTTGCCATCGGATTTGTGGGGACTTACCCCAGCAGGAAATTTAAACCTGACTCCAAGGGAGTCATCCATCAGATGAGTGAGACGGTCATGCATATGGTCCATATGGATCCTGACCGCTTCATTCATTCCAGGTGTACTTTCATGCAACTCATGCGGTGCGGGCATCAAAAATGCCCAAGGACTGCGAAACAGATGTTCATTGGCCATTCTTTCCGGCCTTGGGGTGGGCTGTTGCCTCACTTCTTGCTTGGCTGGTAATCCACCACCATGCCTGCCACCATTACGACGATTATTATTGTCTTGATCATTATTCCTATGATCACGACCTCCACCGTTGTTATTGTGACGATTTGGCTCCCTCCTCTCATAGTGATCACTACTATCATCACTACCACCTGGATCTCTGTCCGGCTCAACAATTCAAGCTGCAAGTTGTTGCCACATGTCATCAACAGGCATTACACCCTCACGCCCTTCAAAGGCTACCCCCTGGTCGTCAATCAATGACTCACCATGATTGCGCAAGTCCTGGTTGCGTATCCTCTAGTAGTTAACACGTTCATTCCAGTTGTCCACTAGGTGGATGCATTGCGCTACGTGTCATGGTTGCATTTGCTCCTCAAGAATGTGGACTTCGTCTACCTCTTCCTTGATAGTAACCTGCTTTCAAGGTGTTTTAACCTCTTGCACTGCAAGTAGTGCCTCTGGCTCTGCTGGAGTTGTTGTCACAGTCTCTACCTCAGACAATGTCTGCTGAGGCACTCCACTGACAATGTGTTGCTGGTTCGCAGCATTCTGACACCTAACGTAGTCTTGCTGAGACTCATTGGCCTGACAAGGCGCATTGAGCACTTCCATTGCATCCACAATTAATGGCGCTCGTCAGCGCACGCTCATTTCGCACTCCACTGAGTCAGCTGGAGTAGCCGTTGAGACTGCTGATCCTTGCACTGCTTTGTGCTTGAGGTATTCCACCACTTTGAGTTCGAAGATACGCACAAACAATTCGATATATCCAGTCAAATCTGCACAAGGTACATCGTGACTCCTAGCAGCCATTAACTGTAGGTGCTTTACTATGTAAAGCTGCAGACACTTTCGTGTCGAATCCTTTGCAACCAATGGATATTGGTCCAACACTAGCTGCAGCTGGATAGACAGGGTCGAATGCAACCTCTTGCTTTCCTCATCATCTGAGGATTCCAGCTTGGATTCTAAGTCCAGGGCTCTCCTGAGGCCTTCATGCCATTTGCCGGCCCTTCTGTGCAACTCTGAAAGTCCAGGCACTGGCGATGCCTTTTCCACCCTCATGACCTCATTGTCCTCCCTACTGACCACTATTGCTGGTCCTTGCTTCTGTCCTTGTATTGTCAACAATGACGGTCCTGGTTCAGTGGCCGCATCTGCCACATACTCCAAATGTCACTCAGTTGGCGCCGTCCGGAATGGAGTACTATGCATGAACGCACTGCCTTGTACCAATTCTGAGTACTGGGTAAGGTCCAGTTGACCTTTGGACTGAGCTGATGCGCTCTCGGGCAGTACTGGATACATCAGTGAAGGCATTTGGCTTGCTGGCAGCGACACTCCTGAGACCGTGGATCTCTCTCCTGGTTTACCACCAGGCCATACAATGGACATCATCTGTGATATGGATAGCCCACCCGGCATTCCAAAGCTTGCACTGACATTGCAAGGTATCTGTTCATCCTGCTTTGGTGGAGGTTGATACGCTGACACAGATTGCGTCTTTACAGCTTGAAGCACAGGTAGGTCACCTGTGTCTGCAGCTGGAAATGGAGGGTCCAGATCAAGAGAGCCAGTCATGGAAGCACGTTTTTGACGTGATGCTAACAGAAATCAAGAAGGTTTGATGAGAGTTGCCTAGTTGGTAACAAGCCTAGAGTCTAAAGCCGATAGCAGAAGATTCAAAAAAATGTAACCGTTGGTTACAAGTTAGAACTATCTTGTGTGTTTTACACAGTGCTGAATCAGACCGCAGTATCGGATTGACTAAAACTAGAGTGAATACAAGATGTTGTCTTACATAATACTCTAATGAATGCTTATAGCGTCGTTGACACTAGTAATAAGTGTGACTCTGTTACAATCAACCTTACTGATGTCTATGAGCAGGTGCACATCTGCACCAAAGACGTACTCAAGACCATGTTTGCCTTCATCATGGGCACATTTACGAGCAATATAATGCAGATTGGGGACTGTAATGCCCCTGCAACCTTTCAGAGGCTAATGACCTCTATATTTCAAGACATAATAGGATGCTTTATGCATGTCTACTTAGATGATATATTCATCTATTCAGATTCCATGGAGGAGCATGAGCAGCACCTCAGAGTCATATTTGAACGACTATGCAAGTACAAGTTGTACTTGAAATGTACTTGAAATGGAAAAAGTGCAAGCTTTATGCTCAAAGTATAGACTGCCTAGGGCATGTCATCAATGAACGGGGCATCCATCCCAATCAGGACAAGCTTGACTGCATTTGGGAGTGGTGCACACCACAAAACTACAATGACATCCAACAATTTGTTGGCCTTGTCAATTACATATCAAGCTTCTTGCCCAACATCACTGCCTATACTGGGCCACTTATGGCCATGATGCAGAACAGGTCACCGTTCAACTGGAGGCCACTGCACCAGCAGTGCTTCAAAATGGTCAAACGGATCTGTACAAAGACTCCGGTAATTTGACCAATCAACTCTAGATGGGATGAGCCTATTTGGCTCATTTGCAATGCATCTAAGACAGGTGTCAGAGCCATGTATGGCCAGGGGAGTAGCTGGCAGACTTGCCAGCCAGCCAGGTTCATGTCAAAGAAGTTCATGACTGCCCAGCAAAACTATGCTGTGCGCGAGCTAGAGACCCTAGCTATCTTCAAGGCCCTCCTCAAATGGGAGGATAAGCTGATGGGATACCCCATCCATATCATAACGGATCACAAGGCACTTGAGTCCTTCAAAATTCAGGTAAACTTGTCGCCATGTCAGCAACGTTGGATCAACTACATGTCAAGATACCAGTTTGACATCACCTATGTTAAAGGTGAACTCAATAAAGTGGCAGACTGCTTGTCTTGCTACTTTGAGAGTGATGTAGTCAGGAAGGCTCATGAGCCTCACAAGTATGTGCAGGCAGACTGCTGCATAGACCCAGACAGGGAGGATCTACCTCTTCACCAGTACCAGAAAATCAGGGAGCATGTCCTGGACATACGCATGATGCGCAATGATGAATGGAGGGAAAGTACTTGCCTCAGGAATCAGCGTGAAGAGCGGGATGTAGCCACCCAACTGCTCAAGGAGCATGAAGTCATGGATCCAGCATCATCTGGGGAGCATGAGCGCCCTGATAGACCCATTACTCTGGCTAAGATGCTTGAAGGTGAATTGCCTTCATCCTAGCCCCCTAGCCTGGGCAACAATGATTTCCGCATAGAAGTGGTGCAGACATATGGACATGATTTTCTCTTCACTGAGATAATCACCAATTCCGACGACCACCCTTGGTTCAGGCAGGGGCCTGGCAGACTGACCATAATGGAAAACCATCAAGGAGTAGCAGTGGTCTGCCTTCCTTATACGCGAACTATTGTTATGCGAGTACACCAGGCCCATGTACTGGTGGAGCACTTTGGTGCTGCACAAATGTTGGGATACATCTGTAGATGGTACTGGTGGCCATGTATGGCCCAAGAGGTTACCAAGTTCTGCGCATCATGCACAGCATGTCAGAGGGCAAAGTTGCCCCCTGGAGCCCCTGCCAGAGAGTTACACCAGCTACCTGTGCCAGTAAAACCTTGGGACTCCATTAGAATGGACTTTGTAGGTCCCTTTCCCAAGTCTAGAGGGTTTGATTACCTCTGGGTGGTGATATGCCACATGACGAGCATGGTGCACCTTATACTGGTGCAAACTACACTGACAGCTAAGGAGCTGTCATGGATCTACCTCAGGGAGATCATTAGGCTGCATGGGCTGCCTAGTACTTTTGTGAGTGACTGTGACTCGAAGTTCACATCTCAATGGTGGAGAGAACTTCACAAGCTGTTAGGAGCTAGACTCCTCATATCAACTTCATTCTACCCTCAGATAGATGGGCAAACTGAGCAGGCCAACTGCAGTATAGGCCAGATCTTGAGGGCAGTTGTTCACTCTGATCAATGAGACTGGGTGGACTGGTGTCCACTCACTGAGTTTGCGATTAACACGAGTATCTCGGATACAACAGGGTATGTGCCCTTTGAGCTCAATGGAGGGTACTTGCCCTCTATGCTGCACAAAATTTGTGCAGATGTGGTGGCCCACCGAGGAGTTGTCAAGTTTGCCAGGCAGGCCCTGGAGAATATTGCCGTGGCACATGATGCCATCATTGAGACGTGAGTCTTTCAGGCAAAAAATGCCAATCACCATAGGCAAATGGACCCACTAATATCAGTAGAAGCGTTGGTCTATCTGTCAATGCGTAACCTGAAACTTCTAAAGGGATGGGCAAGTAAACTCTGCCCAAAATGGGTAGGCCTGTACTGCATGCTAGACGTGGAACCAAGTACCTCCAACTATGTGCTGGAGCTGCCTCAGGCATTACAGGAACGACAAATTGTTCCAAAGTTCCATGTGTTGCTGTTGCGACCATATAGCATGTCTGACAACATGCTATTTCCTAACAGGGTGACTCCAGGCCCCTATAACTTTGGGGCATGAGACGATGATGAATGGTTCGTCAAGTACATCATAGGGCACCGGTAGACTGAGCAGAATACACTCAAGTTTGAGGTACGGTGGTCTCTTAGGAACACAACATGGGAGCCATACTCCCATTGCTCTAAGTTGGTGGCACTTGACTGTTATTTGGAGTTGAAAGGCGTTAAGCACCCACATCAGTTAGGTAAGCATGCTGGTGCTTAATTTGATCAGCAGTGCTGATTGTGGCTTGGCTGAGTTGGTTAGCAGCTGTGGCTGAGACATGTCTAAAATTCAAAATTTCTTTTTTCCCTTTCTTTCCTTAACTATGGACAACATGCCCATGGACCCCAGTGAGCAGCAGCAGCAACAGCAGCAACAGTTTGAGTTTACGCCGTCAATCTTACCGTCAGCTGAAGGGGGGGCAGATGGCTCTTCCACTGACTCAAAATGTGCCCCAGTGGGGACAATTGCAACAGGCTGTGGGCTTCCCACAGCAGCAGCAACAACCAGTGGTGGGCTACCTGCCACAGCAGCTGGTGATCAGTGGCTATTAGCCACACCAACTCATGCAGGGCCACATAGAGACATCACAACAGTACGTGTCATACGTTGTACAGGAGCCCACTTTGTGCGTACCATACATGTCCAGCAGAGTCCGCTACACTGGAGTGGAGCAGTCCCCACAGTGCCGTAGAATACAGAGCTGCGGACGTGTCACAATGTGCTGTATGACACGGTCCAGTGGATCGATAAAAGGTGGGCATACACATGCGCACACAGGCCCGGCGGATGCTAGCAGACACTAGCGGACGTCAATGTGTGTCAGCGGCCACCGGCGGGCATCAGCACACGAGTGAAAACCTCCTCCATTGGCAGACTTCATGGCATGAATAAACCCTCCTTGAGGTTCCCCACTTCCCTCCCCTCTCCATTCCTCCCCGCAATAACTCAAGGCTGCGCGTCTCCCCTTCCATCCTTTTCCCACCCCTGATGCCAGCGTATGTCCACAAAAGGGCCCTGCAAATCTACGCAGGCCTACACAAGCCACCAGCGGACATCCATGCAGACATACGTCGATGGACTCAAACCTACGCGGGCCCTCCCAGGCCTGCGCATAACACCAGTGGACATCCACAAAGGCCTACGCAGGTCCACAGAGTCTGGTTGGACCAAGGAAAAAAGTAACTTCATCTTGCCCGCTGTATGCCTGTGGGGGGGAATCAAACCCCCGGCCTTGGGAAAGCCTCCAGCAACGGAACACACATTTAACCGTTGCACCACAGGTCCGTTACTAACAGATAGATTCAAAGGTCGGATAACACAATGAACGGATGCCCACCTACGTTTCCGCAGGTTCCCATATGGATTTTTTGAGGTGGAAGGGGGGTGGCATACCTCCCAAAAGAGTTTTTGTGGCCTGAAAGGGGCGTTGGCATCAGCAGCCATCAGCTGGCATCCGTCAGAGTTTGTCAGCAGCCGTCGTGACCTGCTGGCATCCGTCAGCATCCGTTGTGCATCTATCGGCATCTGCCGGTATCTGTCGGCATCCATGGGAATCCGTCGGCAACCCCTGGCATCGTCTGGCATCGTCTGGCATCGTCCGGCATCAGGGTGGGAGAGAAGGAAACGGGGTGTGTGGGTGTCCGCTGCATGGGGTGGCGTCTCAGAGAGCGTGGGAGGTGGCGGAAGAGGGATGGGGGTGGGGAGAAAGAGGGGGAAGGGGGAAGGGGAGGAGCGTGGGTGTCTGCTGGTACCCCAGTGGACATAGCAGACGTCAGACGTCAGGTCAGGAGGGAGGAGGGAAGCGGGGTGCATGTGGTGGACGGGGGTGGCGTGTGAGGTAGTGTGGGGAGTGGAGAGGATGGCACTGGAGAGAAAGAGGGGGAAGGGCAGAAGAGGGTGCATGAGTGTTTGCTGTCCGCTGGCATGCCAGCGGACGGTAGCTGACGTTAGCATGTGAGCCAGCTGATGTCAGTGGTGCAACCAGTCCCAGTGGTTCAGTGGAATATTCGTTTATTGATATTCAATATTGTGTACAGCGGTGGGTTCTACTCCCCCTACTCCACCTTAATGGGGTCTAATGGTGACAATGGAATATTGAGAGGCGGGTTGGACTCCTGCTAGTGACAAATATTTTAATAGGGCCTGTAAGCCCTAATAAAAATCCGTTCATCACTCGCTAGCATCATCAAGTTGATCCGTTAAAAATGCTAGAAATTACTGAAGCGGGTATGGGTTGGACGAAGTTGCGCATAGTCATGAGATCTAGAATGACCACATGTGCAAAGACAACCAAGCCATGCCACTGCAGAAATCTCTGGAGTTTTAAACGGATCACATTAATGATGCTAGCGGACATCAGCGGCCTGCTGCTCTAATATGCACTAGCAGGAGTCAAACCCACCTCTTGTGCACAATATCAAATATCAATTTATCAATATTCCATTGTACCACAGGCGCTTACTTAGAAGGGGGTCAAACCTGCCTGTCAGTGGCCTATGGTAGTTGATCTGACCCACTCAATTTTCAGTATTGTGTGGAGTGGCAGGTTCGACTCCCCTAGTCCAGACTTCCCTAGTCCACTATAATAACGTATAATGGTGTCTTTTTATACTGCTGCATTTTTGCACTAGATGTAAACTGTACTAATTTTTGGTAAGGATCTGTGGTCAAATGGAATATTAATACATTGATATTTCATATTGTGCACAAGAGCCGGGTTCAAATCCCACTAGTGCACATTATTAGACATGATGTAACTTTGTTTTACTAATTGTTATTTACGTCTATATTCTTTCTACTGCCCAATTCGAGGGTTCAAGTCCCCCTTGTATAATCGTTGAAGAGTGTGTTGTTTTTTGCATTCATGAGAGTGGCATAACGGAACAAAACAATGGGACGGTTAATCTTAGTGGACCTGAGTCCTGTCCAAACTAATCGAAATGTCTGTAGTAAAGTGCTGTAGCCTAGTACACAATACTAGAGTGATATTTATGTATAATCCACAGAATGTCCTGTGGTCTAGCAGAATATTGTCAGTTTATGTTCCTTCTAGTGCACAACTGGAGGTAATGGATCAAATGGATTTATAATGGATTTGTCAGCAGCACAACAGGACAGTTAATCTTGACGAAAAATAACCAACGGAAAAGCCAAGAATTATAGTAACTAAGGATTAAATTACTCGTCCGATGTGTATTCCTCCTCTTTATTAGATTCATGTAATGTATCTGAATAGAACAAATCCTCATCAAGCAGGTAGTCTGCTGTCAAAAATGCAAAGTTGTCCGGTGTATATGGCCCTTGAGGTCTGGGAAGTGTGATGTCTTCATAGTTTGCTATCAGGCCTGACGATGAAGATAGTGAGGGTGACTCTGACATATCAACAGACACATCATCAGTACGACCAGCTTGATTGAAAGGGCCAATGGGCCTACATCGACCATGTTTTGCTCTAGCATGAAATTCTTGTTCTGTTGAAATAAATTAACTATGATTACCAGTGCCAAATTATACTCACATTGTTGATACAATTCGTTAATTCTTCTCTGATCCTGTCAGGTTCCGCTGAATCGGGGGCTTTCC
>QGOA01007173.1:0-15006 GCA_003313075.1 Termitomyces sp. MG16
CATCCTCTGAGTAATCCTGCCCAGCGGCCACTCCTGCTCCTGGGACATACACCGCACCCTCCACAGCGCCAACATGGAACAGCGCTCATGGTTGAGGTAGCACACCTCGCACATGGACGTGTTCCGGCAGGACAAGGGGCCTGGGGCCTTGAAAAGGCAGGGCACCACCCGGCGCGCGCAGTACTTACCAGCCCATTACTCATGCACCACCCATGGAGGGCAGACCCTGGGGCCTCTCTAGGGCCTGCTCAAAGTGCGCCTGCGTCACATCCACCCACGGAACATGCCAGTCATCAGGAACCTGTGAAATGGTTCCCGTCGCCATCCCAGAACAACAAAAGTGAGGAGCAACCAGCCAGGGGCAAGGAGGGGGACATGGGTGAGGAGGGCAGACAGTCATCCACACAAAGATAGGCACAGGACGGCTAGAACCTGGCTCTGAAGGACCACCAGAGTCTGCCTTGGAAGCAGGCTCCGGGAGATGGCTGGGACCGGCCTTCAGAGAAGAAATGGTTTGTTGCTCTAAAGGAGAAGTTAGGTGCAGCAGCGGGACGGCACCAGATCGCTCACATTGTTGCACGAGGGCTGCCACACGCTCTCAATCAAGCTGGCACTGGTACCTCGCATCCCGGGCCTCCCATACGACCAGAGGCACGACTTTGTTGGTAGGTGGGGGTGTCAGGGAATGCGTCAGCGTACGTGACATGGTTGAGTTTGATGGTAAAATTTTTTTTTGATACGTGTCAGGACATGTGCCGGATCCCACGCTTAGACTCCGGCCCAGACTGCCAGCTACGCATGCCTCAGAGGGTCTTGGCACTAAGGGGGGGGTGATGTCATGACCCCTCCCCTCCAGATCCACCCCGGGACACCCCCGAAACCCCATCCGGGACCCTCCCCCCAACCTCACAGAACACACCCCACCATCATGACTACCGACACCGCCATCACACGCATCAAGGACTGCCATCACCCAGCACTCCCCAGCAACCCCGCATCATGGACCTGGGATCAACTGCCATCAACCCCTGATCAATGACCAGATCACGCCAACTGCTTCTGGGCCATCACGCTGATAGGACCCCATACAGGATCAGCGCATCAACAGCAGGCTACGGCAACACAGCACTGGCTCGGGATATCTTAGCACGCGCTAATTAACCAATTTTGGCAATATTTGATGGCTGCACATGGCAAGAAGCAGATCCGATCAGTGATAGCGCTGATGGCAGACAGAATGACAACTGACAGATGGCATCAGTCACTGATGACAGCGCTTAGGGAGAAGCCTGATGATCTATCAAAAACTCACAGACAGCTTGGCATTTGACTTTGGCGTCTGACACCGCTTAGCACCTCGATCTGGCGCCTGACATCGCTTAGGTGTTCTGACAGACAGAAGAGTGATGGATTGGTGGTTTAGCGTCGTGATCTGCCGCCTGGGGCCGCTAAGGGTCCTGAATAAACGGTAGGGATCTGAAACCGTTGGAGCTACCCCTATGAAAATTTCTAGTTTACTGCACTTTGGCAATGGTTAGTCACTGGCGACGGTTAACTCCTTGTAGTATAAAAAGTACTTACCGACTTGTACATACCCATCGAATCAGAGAACAGAGTTTCCTGCTCCCCTTACTTCAGTCTCTCTTACGCTCAAGACCTCATTTACGGTCAGCAATGTCGAACTCATCGGCAGTTGTAGATTATCGCTAGCCTTTGACCTATTCATGCCTTGCAGCTATGGCAGGCATTAACGACGCTTAGACCTCGCTAAGCTTACTGTGTTCTTGCCGCTGACATTGCCGTATTCACTTACCGCTTCTTTTCTAGGCGCTTTACCTTAGCGCTTGACACTTGCTGACCCCTTACCGACTTTATTTCAATTTCACAGGCGCGTTCTCTGGGACCTGCCCAGAACTCCCACATCACTTTTAGCATGCCCAACGCAAGTTTTTGGTACGGTAACACTATTGTTATATTTGTTACTAACCAAACTTTGGGCATCATCAACACATCATGCATCACGGCTCCCTCCACACCAATTGATTGCGTGCCCCACATGTGCGATTCCAGTATACAGTCCCCCTCCCTGCTACTCAATGCCCCCTGGAACTTATCCCAGACACCCCGGAACTTCAGAGACCCGGACCCAGCCCCGTAGTCCTTATAGTGTAGCTCCCCATTGTATTTGCTAGTCTTGATATTAACTTGAATTGTTGCGTGCCCTCTGCTTGATTGGTACGCGCTGACTGGCATGCTTTGACTGGCACGCTTGAACAACCGCGTGCTCTAAGTTTGGTACGTACTTCGCGACTTGCAATTTGTTAACCCAGTCTTGTCTTAGAACTCCCAGTTCCCGACTCGACCACCTCCTAACCCTCAGCCTCTAAAACTCAAAACCCCCGGACCAAGTTCCCTTCCCTGGGACCACCCCTTGTCCATGTCTTGAACCCCAGAGTCCTAGCCCCAGAGTTCCAGACACCTGAGTGTCTATAGATCAAGTCCACCTCGTAAGGGCATTGCTTTTCCGGAAAGCCCCCAACTCAGCAGAACCTAACAGAGGCCAAAGAACATTACCAGAGGTTTAAAGAGTCCACGATTTGTTCAGAATGCTGCCTTCCACTCATCACCTTCTTTGATGCACATGTTGTTGTAGCCCCAGCAGACATCCAACTTGGTAAAGTAGCATGCACCTCAGAGGTTGTTGACAAGCTGTGAAATGAGTGGTAAAGGGTAGCAATTCTTCACAGTCATCGCATTCAAGACTTGGTAGTCCTGAACCAGACGTAGAGATCCATCCTTCTTCTTAATGAAGAAGACTGGAGAGGCCATCGGAGACTTTGAGGGACAGATGTGACCAGAGTCTAAATTCTCCTGCAAAAAGGCATCAAGCTCATCCTGTTCTCTGGGGGAAAGAGGATAGACCTTGCAGCTAGAGGGCTCAGCATTAGGCATAAGCTCAATTGCATGGTCCCACTGCTTATGCTCAGGGAGGGAGTCAAATGATGCCTTAGAGAAAACATCCTCAAAGTCTTGCAGATGATGAGGAACTGCATCTTGGAACAACTTAGGAGCAGAGTTGGCAGCAAATGCCTGAGCTAGCCGCTGGGAAGTAGCTTGGCTAGCTCTAATCTCTGCTACCGTTGATGGAGGTCGTAAGGTAGTTGCATAAATCCTATCACCTGTCTCAATAGCCTTGTCTGGAGACTCTGGGTCAGGAGCACACCCAAATTCACCCTCACATCCATTTTCCATCTGGGCTTCACTCACTACACCTCAAACGTCCTCATAGAGGGCCTCTCTATAAGGGAACGCCAGAGGGGGAAGATCCAGTAGATTGAGGTCTGCAAAGGGGAGGTGTTCAACTCGGCAGGCCCAGATAGCAGCATGCTCACGGACTAACTCTCTGCACTCCTCTCTAACTTCCTTGGCACATGTGGAACACCATTGAGGGCAGCGGCTCATGCTCACCTTAACCTTGGCCCAGTCAATCTCAGGATTGTGATCATGCAGCCAGGAGAACCCAAGTATCATGTCCTGCTTTCCTAGGCTGGTGACCACAAAGACAGCATGCTCAGAATGCATCTGATAACAAAGGACTAAATCCACCACTGAGCGGATGAATCCAGCTTCATTAAGCGTACCGTCAATGTTATAGACTGGAATAGGGTGAGAGAGGGGTTGGGTAGTGAGCTGGTGTTGTTCCACATAATGGGTGTCCAGGAAGAGTCCAGTAGCGCCACTGTCCAAGAGAGCTATGACTGTCAGGTTCCGCTGAGTTGGGGGCTTTCCAGAAAGCAACGCCCTTACAAGGCGGACTTGATCTATGGATACTCGGGTGTCTGGAACTCTGAGGCTAGGACTCTGGGGTTCAAGACGTGGACAAGGGGTGATCCGGGGGCTTCGGGTTTTTTAGAGGCTGAGGGTTGGGGGGTGGTTGAGTCGGGAACCAGGGGTTCTAAGACAAGACCAGGTTAACAAATTATAAGTTGCGAAGTGCATACCAAACTTAGAGCACGTGGTTGTTCAAGCGTGCCAGTCAGCGCATACCAATCAAGCAGAGGGCACGCAACAATTCAAGTTAATATCAAGACTAGCGAGTACAACGGGGAACTACGCTATAAGTACTATGGGACCAGGTCTCGGGGTTCCAGGGTGTCTGGGACAGTTCCAGGAGGCATTGAGTAGCGGACAGGGACTGTATACCTGGATCGCACATGTGGGGCGTGCGATCAATTGGCACGGAGGAAGTTGTGATGCATGATGTGGGGCATGCAATCAATTGGCACGGAGGGAGTTGTAATGCATGATGCATGATGGCTGGAAGCGAAAAGCGTGATCCAATCATTGATGGCAGTTGATCCCAGAGTCTGTGATGCGGAGTTGCCGGGGGTGCTGGTTGATGGCGGTCTTTGATGCGTGTGATGGCAGTGTCGGCAGCCATGGGGGCGGGGCGTGTTGTGGGGTTGACTAGAGAGGCTCCCAGATGGGGCTCCGGGGAGGGGTCATGACAATGATGCTTCATGTAACCATTGGTTACGAGTTAGAACTATCTTGTGTGGTTCACACAGTGCTGAATCAGACCGCAGTATCGGATTGACTAGAACTAGAGTGAATACAAGATGTTGTCTTACATAATACTCTAATGAATGCTTATAGCGTTGTTGACGCTAGTAACACATGTGACTCTGTTACATACCCCCCAATGAGACCAAATACTCGGTCTAAGGAAGGGAGTTGGAGTGGAATGACAGTTGCATGAAAGTGCAAACAACAGGCTAATACGTGCTTCGTGTTGCTGAAAAATGTTAGTGTCATGTGCGACGTAGTTGTGTCGTCTGAATACAAAAGGGTGCAGTCTCTTATCAGACAGGTGCGCATATGACGCCAGAAGCAAAAAGATATAAAATTAAAAATGAAACAAGATTAAGTGACCCCTCCTCTGGGTCCACTGTATATACACGCTACTCTGGAGTGCGTGTCAGCTTGAACATATCAAGTGGGTTACTCAGAGTTACCTACACAATAAAAATATGGGTCTAAGACCCATCTGCCGATAACTCCACGACTGCGCCTGTCTCTGTCACCATTGACTCCTCCTCGGCTGCGACGTTAATTGCGGGAGGAGGCACCAATTCCGTCCTTGGTGAGGTGGTTGACCACTCGACTGCAGGCAAATCTACCACCATAGGCTCAGTAAGCGCGATGTTAATCGCAGTAGGCATGGTGGTGAGTGTACCGTGCACCGACATTTGGTTTAAGAGATTGACCCGATTCAGGTCCATTCCGATGAGGTAGTAGAGGCCATTGGCCTCAGGGTTGACCAGGAGATTGCTCTCCTCGTGGTGTTTGAATATGAGATGATAGTGGTCATCTTCGGTCATCTCCCACCATCCATTCCATTGTGGGATTGCAGCAGGAGTGCCATACTTGGAGAGGCGCTCCATGCGCTCATTGTCGACCTGTTTGAAGATGTCCATAGACATCGTGGATGAATGGAACTGCTGTTCCAGGAAGACTACGCCGTAAGTGTAGGCATGGTCCACCCAGTCTAGCGGAATCTGGTTGTGTAGAAAGATGCGTAACATGTTGTCATCAGAGAAGTTCCGTGCCTGGTCATCAGGCATGTAAACTTGGTGAATTTCGAGCTTTGGCCCATGCTGGGGCTCAAATGGTTGCTCAGGGAACATAGCATCATACGAGGCAATCGCCTCTCGATACAGCCCCGGATGGGCTATGACAAGGGTCATGCGCTGCATGATCATGGGCTTGGCTGCGCTGTTAGCGCATAGAGCTCAACATAAGGCGAACCTGAAGAGGGTCTGCCAGTGCATGCGGTAGGCATGATCCACCGTGATGCCCTGATAGGTGTTCTCCAGCCTGGGTCGGCTGAAGACCAGCGTGTACTGTGCCAGCTGGTCTAAGTCGAATGGCGTGGCTGGATCTTGAGTGCGCATTATGCGCAGCACTGTGGAACCATTGTCTTTTGTGTGCAAAAAGCACCCCGGGATGTTTTGTTGCTCGATAAGAGCAAGGTCATCAGAGCCCTGCATCGGGTTGATGAGGTCTTGGTATTGAGGCTCCTTCATCAGGAGCTGCATGGTTTGGTTGTGCAGAGCCTCAACTGTTCGCTGTGCAAACATCTGAAGCTCTGTGATCAACATGTAAGCGACAATTCTATTGTGATGCGGGATGTGAACATTCATATAATATTTGTAGAGCCGGTCCAGCTCTAACGGAGTGCGGGAAAGACTGCGTGGGGTGTGCTTGTACACAATCGTACCCAGGATGTGGGCATGCTGGCCAGAGGCATACTCATACGACGCCGCTCTATTGGTGTCAGCTCCCATCAGCACCCTATTTGTGGCATACGAATAGTATGTGCAGTGGCTGAGTGCTCCTCTAAAGCATGAATTCATTCACTCAATATCGAGCGGCCCCCACACCTTTACCCCCAAGCCATCGGGGATTCTCCCCGAGAACTCATCCTTGGCCCTATATTTCAGGGCCTGCAGCTCCTTGGCGCAGTTCACCTTCTTCTTTGCAATGTGCTTATTGCACAATACTCGTTGGAATCAGTCCGCTGCTGATTCCCCCTCCTCCCCATCCTTCTCCTGCTTTGAGCTCAACTCTACATAGTTGCTCTCATTGGACAAGAATGCAACTGGCACTTTGCCTTTTCCAGGCATGGTTTTCCCTCTCAAGGTCGCCACTAGACCATCATATTGTTCTGGTGTGCAGGGGTCTGGGGTCAAGACGACCACGGGGTAATGTTCTGGCGGGGCCGGTACAAATACCGGCAACATAAAGAGCACCTGGACTTCTCCTGCTTGTGTGGGAATGCCAGCAGGAAAGGCTATGACCTCCAATTTGGAGGCATCGAGAGGCGGCTTGCGGCTGCAATGCTGATGAGATGGCCCCGACTTTGCCAGGGCAGATGTAACAGATTGTGGCTGAGCCACCAGAGGGGCAGGCACATTTTGCGCCAGAGTTCTCCCTCCCGACTCAGCGTGGGATGTATTAAGAGTTGGCGCCCGAGGCACCGTGGTAACAGATTTGGACCCCATAAGTGAGGCCCAAGACGATGTGGGTTCCCGCTGGCCCAAAGACAGGTCAGCCAGAGGCTTACTGACAACAGCCAGCAACTCTGACTGGCCCTGAGGGGCCACAGCAGGTAGCTGCAAAGACAAGGCAATGGGCTGAGCAGGCTGCTCGGGGTGCGCAAATTGCACAGCCAATGGCAACCTAGCCTGTGGATGGTCGACCGGTTGACTGGGCTGATATTTGGCCCTTTTGACCTCAGCGGTCAATTCCTCGAACATAGATACTTTGCGCTTAGATGCGCGTTTGATTTGTTCCAGTGCTACGACGTGCTGCCTCCTCATCAGCTCGATCTGGTTGAGCAACCTCTCCATCACCATCACGGCCAGACTGTCCTGCAGGAAGGACGCAGTTGCAGGGACCGGCTGTCCCGTTGCTTCCAATCTGCTCAGGAGGGCATCGGGCACTGCTAGCTCCTGCACTTGTGGCGCAGGCTCCATATATGGTTCTACCATGGGCCGATGCACCCATGGTACATATGGCGGTCCCATTACTGCATCCACATATGTTGAAATCAATGCCTGCGAGCGCGCTGGTGGAACTTGATAATAGCGCTCTGAGCGCATGCTGTCCTCCAGGCGCTCATAGCGCTCCTCATCATCGACCTCCATCTCTTGCGAGTGGAGGAGAGTCTGGTATGGAAGCGGTTCTTCATGGCCTGGATAGGCCATGCCCGCAGGATGGTGTTGGCTTGCCACCGGATATGGCTGCTGCCCTTGGTATTCTCGGACTTGTATATTTGAGGGTCTCCCCCTGCCACTAAAGCCTTGTAGGCTCTGAGTACTCTTTTGTGGCCCCCAATAGGCCATTACAATGAACACACTAGCGACGTGTATTGGGACTTAGAAGGAGAAAAGCAGGAAAAAATCTCCTAACTCCGCCAGTGGTGTACACAACCACAAATAGCTGCCACCCGGTCTTCAACCGGCCATCAAAGTGGACTTTGTCCACATTCCACCACCACATGTGTGTTATGTGCATTTTGCTAGCTGTTGAGGGAGTTTCATGCCCTGCAGCTCTAGGTACCTGTCCATTGCTGCAAGATCTTTGCAGTTCACTAGCAATTCCCAGGTAGTATCACCTAGGCTCCACCTTACCTTGAATTCAAGGTTTCCCCCTATCTACCTATGACCTATGAGGTCATCTACGAACCATTTCTGGTCATCACCAGTTCCAAAGTCATACGGTTCTGGGGTAGCGCGATTAGGAAAGAGCGCGTCACTATTGGCCAAGTATGGTTGCAATAGCGACACATGGAACTTAGAGACTATCCTGCGTGCCTGCAGCACCTGGGGCAGTTCCAGCACGTAGTTAGACATGCTCGGCTCTGCCTTGAGGACTCTATATGGTCCAATCCGCTTCGGACACAGCTTGCTCGCTCTGCCTTTCAGCAAGTTCAAGTTTTTCATCGAAAGGTACACTAGGTTCCCTTTCTTGATGTCTGGGTCTTCACATCTGCGATTATTCGCATGTTTCGTCTGCCAGACGCACGATTCTATAATCGCATCATGAGCATCTGCCAAGTTCCTTAGTGCATTGCACGCAAACTGCTTTACTCCCACATGAATAGCTTTGTCAGTGCGAAGTTTACAAATCATGGAGGGCATGTAGCCATTATTGAGTTTGAAAGGTAAATACCCTGTAGTTTCAGAGATGCTTGCATTTATCACGAATTCAACAAGTGGGCATCTATCCACCCAGTCCTTCTGATCAGGACATACAAATGCTTGCAATATTTGTGCGATATTTCTATTTGCGCATTCTGTCTGACCATCCGTTTGCAGATGAAACGACGTCGACATGAGCAGCTTTGCTCTGAGCAGTTTGTGTAGCTCCTTCTACCATTTGGAAGTGAACTTAGCATCTTGATCGCTGACGATCAAGCTTGGCAGTCTATGAAGGTGCACTATCTCCTTGAGATAGGTCCATGACAAGTCCGAAGCTGTCATGGTGGTTCTCACCAGAATGAGATGGACCATACTGGTCATTTTGCAAATTACTACTCAGAGGTAGTTGAAACCCTTCGACTCAGGAAACGGACCTATAAAGTCCATCCCGATTGAATCCCAGGGTTTGACCGGTATAGGAAGCAAATGAAGCTTCTCCAGTGGCTTCAGTGTTGGTACTTTCAACTGTTGACAAAGCTCACATGTCGAGCAGAATTGGCTCGTTTCTTTGGTCATTTGCGGCCACCAGTACCAGCATCACACATAGTCCAGCGTTTTCTGAGTTCTGAAGTGGCCCACTACTCTGTGGGCCTGGTCCAGGATAGTCATGATCAACGACCTCTCCCAGGGAATGCAGATGACGGTGGACCCAGTGGGTCTGGTAAGGTAGACAAGCTGCTGCTCTACCTTGAAGCGCAGATGTGCTTGGATATTGTTCAGAATCTCTAAGAAGAGAGTGTCATCCTTGTATCCTTGCTGGATACGTGTGCAAAATTGCGCATTGCCTAAGTCACTTGGCATGGGATGATGGTCATGCGCATCCAATGCCTGCTGGAGAGTCATTTCTGCACCACTAGGGCGCACCTCCTGCCTCCTTTCTTTGCCTGGCTGGGGAATCTCATGATCTACCAGCACCTGCACCTCGATATCGTGAGCTTCTTGCTGTTCTTGCAGTCGCTTACTGCAATGTGATTCCTGTGCTCGCATGGCACGTAGCTCAACTGTATGTTTCTTGATTTCATGGAACCTATGCAGGGGCAAGTCTTTGCCCTCTGGATTGATATGTTTGTCCACCTGCACATAGTTGTGCGTGTCATGGACATCATCTCGAGTATCACTCTCAAAATATCGAGACAGGCAGTCTGCCACCTTGTTCAATTCACCTTTTACGTAGGTGATGTCAAACTGATATCGTGACATGTAGTCAATCCAGCGACGTTGTCATGGTGATAGATGCACTTGGGTCTTAAAAAACTCAAGTGCCTTGTGATCCATAATGATATGGATCTTATACCCCATCAGCTTATCCTCCCACTTTAGGAGGGCTTCCAGGATAGCGAGTGTTTCCAACTTGTGAACGGTGATAGGACCCCATATAGGTTCAGCGCATCAACGGCAGGCGACGGCAACGTGGCACCGACTCGGGATACCTTAGCGCACGCTAATTATCTAATTTTGGCGATATTTGACGGCCGCGCATGGCAAGAAGCAGATCCGATCAGTGATAGCGCCGACGGCAGACAGAATGACAACTGACAGATGGCATCAGTCATGGACGACAGCGCCTAGCGAGAAGCTTGATGATCTATCAAAAACTGACGGACAGCTTGGCGTTTGACCTTGGCGTCTGACATCACTTAGTCTTTTGGACAGACAGAAGGGTGATGGACTGATGGTTTAGCATTGCGATCTGCCGCCTGGCGCCACTAAGGGTCTTGAATGGACGGCAGAAATCTGAAACCGTTGGAGCTACCCCTATGAAATTTTCCAGTTTACCACACTTTGGCAATGGTTGGTCATTGGCGACGGTGAACTCATTGTAGTATAAAAGTACTTACCGACTTGTAAATCGAACAATAGACCAGAATTTCCTGCTCCTCTTTCGTCAGTCTCCCTTACGCTCAAGATCTCATTTACAGTCGGCAACGTTGAACTCGTCGGCAGTTGCAGACTCTCGTTAACGCTCGACACACTCCCGCCTTGCAGTTATGGCAGGCAATATCGACGCTTAGACTTCACTAAGCTTACCGTGCTCTTGCCACTCATCTTGCCGTGTTCGCTTACCGCTTCTTCATAAGCGCTTCACCTTAGCGCTTTACACTTGCTGACTCCCCTTACCGACTTTTCCTCATTTTCACAGACGCGTTCTCTGGGACCTGCCCGGGACTCCTCAAATCACTTATAGCGTGCCCAACACAAGCTTTTGGTACGGTAACACTATATTTATATTTGTTACTGACCAAACTTTGGGCGTCATCAACAGCATAGTTCTGCTGTGCCACAGTGAACTTACGGGACATAAATCCTGCTGGTCAGCAAGTTTGCCACATTTTACCTTGGCCAAACATGGCCCTGACTCCGGTCTTCAATGTGTCGCATATAAGCCAAATAGGCTTGTCAATGCGTGGATCAATTGGCCAGATCACTGGCGTTTTTGCACAAATGCGCTTAATCATCTCAAAACACCGCTGATGCAGCGGTCTCCAGTGAAACGGGGACCCATTCTGGGTCATGGCCATCAGTGGTCCAGTGTATGCCATAATATCTGGCAAAAAGTTACCAATGTAATTTACAAGTCCAACGAATCGTTGGATATCATTATACGTGTGTGGAGTACGCCACTCTCAAATTTGATTGAGTTTATCCGTGTCTGGGTGAATACCCTTCTCGTCAATGACGTGACCGAGAGAGTCTATACTCAATGCGTACAACTTGCACTTCTTCCATTTGAGATAGAGACTAGCCTTACATAGTCGTTCAAATACGACTCGTAGGTGCTGCTCATGCTCCTCAATGGAATCAGAAAAGATGAATATATCGTCTAAATAGACATGCATAAACTTCCCAATTACATCTCGGAAGATGGAGGTCATTAACCTCTGGAATGTCGCTGGTGCATTGCAATCACCAATCTGCATGATGTTACTCACGAAGGTCCTCATCAGGGACGAAAACAATGTCTTCGGTATATTCTCTTCGTGTATGTGAACTTGTTCATACGTATCCGTAAGGTTGATTTTCGATCTATATTTCGCTGTGGCGACATCTTCACGTATGACTTCCTGATCTGGAAGGGGTGTTACGTCCTTGACTGTATTATCATTGTGCTGTCACGCATCCACTGCAGTCCATAATGTCCCATCCTTCTTGGGAATACACAGTAAAGGTGCAGCTTGCACCACCGGCCATGGCTCCCACCACTTTGCATTTATGTATCTGTTTGTTTTTTCACAAAGCTGATCCTGTAGTGCTCGTGGGCAGCGAGGCAAGTGATACTTGTACTGCTTATTATTGTCAATGAGGTTAATCTCATGGTTAACCTCCTGCCACGGAGGAAGCTCTTCTTTCATTCTGTTGACAATATCAGCAAATTCCTGTTGCCATTGCTGGCGCAATCGAGGAATATCCTCCTCGGTAAGGCCCACAGCCTTACCTTTCCCTTTTACTGCGTGTGCTATACGTGGCTGAACCTTTGGTTCAAATTGCTCCTGTAAGGCACGTACATGCTCTTTTGTGAGATCTCCCGGATTCAACCTTATGACCGGTTGTCTCTACACCACTCTTGTTGTACTTGACGATGACTGCATGCTTCTCGCTTTCAGCAAGAGTCCATCAAATATGATATCCGATGTTTCGGAGATTTTGTCCTCTCATGCATGACAGTATACTTCTCCCGTCTGGGTCGCTTGCACCCTTTCCATAGTCTGCATCACCATTGACGCCACCAACTCGTTCCACTCCTGTGGCATTCATGGGTCATACACCCATTGCACTCCTGGCCGAGGCACTGGTCGATCCCTTAGCGACCTTGTGCTTCCCACAGTTCCCCTCGTACTATATACCTTGTCCTTGATGAGATCCTCAACCTTCACTCAAAAGCTAGTCGGCTGACATTCCAGCGACTCCACCACACATTTACCACGCTCCTTCTTACGCTGTACAGCCTGTTTAGGCTTTCCATTTGTACACCCAATCACATCTGGGTGCTTCCCCTTCTTTAGAGTTCCTTGAAACTCTTCCTCAGACATTAGTATAGCCGGCAAATCTACCGGCAAGCTTTTCGGTGGGACATGTTTGTCCTCCACCTCCTGTACAGTCACTCTCTTGCGACCATCTAGTCAGTTGCGTTCATCACGCCGCTTTTCAGTTGCGTGATAGCGCCTCAGACGACCATCTGTGTCGTTCAACATGACTTTCTCTGCCTTCAAAGGTGTACTATTTACAACAACCATGTCGTTCACGAAGTCCAACAACACCTTGTTCTTACGCATAAATGGCATGCTGATGATCATGTTGTAGCAATTGAAATTTGCTATGTCTACATATTCCTTGGTCGATGTCCCTGACATCTTTATTCTCACTTCAGCGCCAAACTGCATCATGGTGCGACTCTCTACAGTCTCCAGCTGGAGCATCAATGGCTCCTCCAGCTCATGAACACGAATTGCGTTGACATGAGCAAACTGGGGCGTAATACCCGTAGTGGTACTCCCTGAGTCCCACAACGTCCATGCTGGATGTCCATTGACATCAACATAGGTGACCAAGCACTCCTTTTCCTCAGAAGTATAGCGTGGTCACTGCAACTTACTAGTTGCCTTCTGCAGGGTTACGTGTCTCATTCGGACGCACTGATCTCCACAGCACTCGGTTAGTGCAAACAGGTGTTTTTCCTCGTCATCACAAGCATAATAGTCACTGTCAGCAGGACATTCCTTAGCAAAATGCCCGCTCCTGCCACAGTTGTAGCATGCTGAAGGGTCTCCGGCAGGCCTTCTCTGGACTGCTGCAGGGGCCCTCATGGGTTTGCTTGCCTGATGCACTGCAGGTGCTGCTACCCCTCTCGCTGCTACTTGGTTTTGACCTGAAAAGGGTCGACTATCTTTTGCTGGCCATTGTCCAGCAGGCTTTGATCAAGGCCGTTGGCCTCCAGGAATGGTCTTGCAGACAACAAATCACGGATTGCGATTGTTCTCCATCTCTGACCGTTTGGCCAGGAAGGTCCCCACCTTCACTGCCTGACGGTTCACGGATCCTCAGCGTGAACTATGCTGCTCATAATGATTCGCAGTCCATGTTGACTGTCACGAGCCACACCTATGCCACCCCGAGCCCTTAGTAAGTCCTGCCTGGAACCCCTCCTTTGAAACCCAACCCCCAGCGCATCCCCGGAACACATCGGGACAAGACCGACTAGATCCGATGCCACCCCGACCAAGGCCGACCCGGCCCAACCCGATGCTCAACCCCCGGATAAGGCCCGAAGCCCCGCCAATGCGCCATGTGCCCCGGACGCTGCCCCAAGCCTCGATCAATCATGCCGGGGGCCGCCCTCCCAGCACCACTCCCGAACCCAGACAATACACTGCAACCCATCTGTGCCCCCTGGAACCACACGACTGCAGAGGACTGATACCCGGACAATACACCGCACGGGATGCACCACATGGAGGAGGGGTACGGACCTTGCCCAGGGGGCCCGGAACTCATCCGGCACCTGGTACTTAACCTGCAGCTCGTAGTACGTTACGGTAGTCTTGATATTGCTATAACTCGTCTCTATACTCTCTTGTCTATTTTGTACCTATCTCAATCTATCTGTCTTACTCTCTCAAGTCTCTCGGCCCTCTAAAAGTCTCACTTCAATTCTAATTTAGTCTCCCGGTTCCAGTCTCAGTCTCTTTTTCTGATCACCCCTCTGCCCTGGCAAGGCTCCGCCCACTCCCGCCCTGTATTCTGGACTTAGCCTGGGATCCTGCTCTACCTCTTCCTACGAACTCCGGTGCTCCGTAGCCACCCCACGCCCTACCCAAAACTCCGGAACTCACCCGGAGACTCTCCGTAGACTTCGAGTCCGCCTAGTAAGGACCCGCTTGCCCCCGGAGGCCCCTGTTGTCAGCGGAACCTGACATAATATCAAGACTCCCCCTTACACTGTTCTTGATGTCTACGTACACCTCTGTCTACTATCCCGTGGGCTACCAAACCGATGCCTATGGTCGCCCACTACCCGAACAATACAACCACAGTACCCCCCAACCCGTATACCCACCCCCGATCCCCAAAATCTACCCTGCACCCCAATTCTGGGCCCCCGACCTGAATGGAGCCTACGGCCCCTCGGCCAGCCAACTCCTGCATCCTCTGGACTGGCGGATGTACGCCAACCCTCCCGTCAACTCTGGCACCTACAGGATGGTACCTGGGGGACTCCCCAAAACCCCTTGGGGAGCCACTCTAC
>QGOA01007186.1:0-21313 GCA_003313075.1 Termitomyces sp. MG16
CAATGGCTCCTAGTTGTCATGCTCTCCTTCATTGCATAGAAAGATAACCACCTTTATGAGCTTTCTGCCACTTAGTATGCTTTGGAAAAGTGTTTCTAAGTCAATTTTCTATGCATAGAAAAATTTTGTATACTCAGATTTTGTATATTCCATCTTGATTCATTTGACCGAGCTCTGGGTAAGTGACAAAACTGGCTCTGATTTCACACTTTCATGCCTCTGACATTTTTATGTCTCGATTTTGTCTTAAAAAAAGTACAGTGAAGTCTTGATATATACTATAGGTATCTACAGATTTGTTGCCAGACCCAGCAGGTGAGCAGAACGAGTTCAGTAATGTATTTTGCACATAGCGACCCCTTTGCACATCGTGACACCTGTCAGTAGTATTTATATCCACCTCTAATATCAGGGGTTGCGTGGGAACTACAGGGAGCATGCAAAATTTCTTTTGACCGTTTTAGGAAAATTGGCTCGTGAATGCTTGCTCAATTAAAATTTAAGTCCTAGGATACGGTACAAACACTGATGGCGGAAAAATTGGTCGCATGAACTTGTCGAGTTCGCTTGTCCGCGACTGTACTTCCGCCATTCTATGATACATCCACAGTCTTTGCCGTTGCAACATACCCTCGAATTCACAAGCAAAGAATTCAACTCGATCATTCTGTGTCATGCTGGCTAACCAGCTCATGCTATGGTTCCCGTAAACCTCTGCAGCTCTTAGCGAGATTTGATGAGAGTTCGGATGAGGTAGAGTAATCAAAGTTTTTAGCGCCCAATCGGCCGCCGAGATGACCACTTTTATAAAATTTTTACTTGAAGCGGCAAACGTAGCTGTGGCTGTACACTATGTAGTATGTAATACGAAAATAAAAGTCCAAGATATTTTAGGGAGAGGTGGGAGGGTGCGCGAAGAAAGTAAAACTACGCTAATAAAAATTCTAATACCGAAAGAAGTATGATTGAGTTTAACGATAACACGTCAATGCACTGGCTGTCGCTTACTGTGAAGACTCGACTTGCGAATTATAATCAATTCTTTCGAGCGGGCGTACGTCTGTAGACTGCTTTGAATAATGAGATGACTGATCGACTGCTGACGACTGTAAAATCGACCTTACTTCTTAGAGTAGTGATGCCAAAAGATGAGCAGGACAACTGCGATGAGGATGAATCACTACTCTGCGAAGGATGTCAATTACTGATGAACTGTGTGTGAGCGACTCTGCGCTGACCTGACTGGGGACTGTGATGGTACGGGTGCAAGGCCGTTGCACGACTAGAAGAAAATTTTCTGCAAGACCGTTGCATGGGTTACAGTGCAATCAACATGCATGTAACGCGACTGACTGAGACTTCGGCCCTACTGTTTCCGACCCAACCTCTGCCAATGCCATGGCGTCGAATCGGAAACGGCCGCTGATGTCTTGATGGACTGTGGGTATGCCTGCTTGTACACGCAGAGGCCTCCGATAACGCTCCTTACCCTCGGAACCCGCTTTTTCGTCGATCAAGATGATCCCTTCACTTGAGACCGAAAGCTTCTCTCAATGCATGGCCATCGCTGAACCCGACGGTTGCTCAGGTGAGTAGAATCAAAGAAGGAAGAACTGAGAGAACTGGATGGTCGGAGGGCTCATTTCAAGGTCGGTGCATACTCATGAGGGGTGTGATCGTATTTTGAACTTCTTTGCTTGCATTCACAGTCTTGGCGCCCAAATAACGATTACACCTATTCAATGCAATGAACGAAGACTTGGATTGAAGGATGGGCGTTGAAAAAAAAATAACAAGGATTACACGAGCATAGGTAACTACATCGTTAATATGCATATGTAAGAGTCGAATGTAATAACATAGGCATAGATCATGGCGCGTGCATAACTTATCATTAGCGTGTGGAAAGAGTCTTGTCAAATGTTCCATCTCTCCATGTGCTGGCTGCATAGTGGCTTCGGATGCCTCCAGGTGCCAATGTCGAGTGGGGTCGAGGCTGTTCGGAAGACCATTGAACATTCAATGATTTCTGTGTCACTACGAGCTAGTGGCCGAACTTCCTTTGAAGGGCCTGACAATGGAGCCACCGTATCTGCAGCTTCTGCTGAATCCTTATTCCCGTAAGCAATGGCCATGGAAGCACTGTCTCCATCGGATGTCATCCATATATCATCGTCTTCCCAAGGTTCTGGCTCGCTGTCCACGTCTATGTGGAAGTACCGCTGTTCTGAGTTGTACGCCAAGTCTCTTCCCTTCAATATCGCTTCTAGCTCCCGATCCGCGGTCTGCTCGAGCTTGATCTCCTGTTTTCTCGCGATGGTCTCAGGGGTTTCCACTGAGAGAATGTGCCTTGTAATACCGTCCTTCAGGAGGTATGCCCCTGGGTTTTCTTCTTCAAACGACGCGTTCGGGGTGAAATATAGTGAGGATGAGGATGAGGATGAGGTGCTCAAAGAGGTATTGGCAGTGTAGTACGATGAGGATGAAGAGAATTCACTCGAGCTCGAGTCTGCCGGTAAAAGAGGTTTGACCTGGGGGATGCTGAAAATGTCTGGATCCTCGTCCATGTCTCTGGAGCGGTCGATGATCATGAAATCCTCCGTCTCAAGAGATATTGCCTGGCTGCGAGTGAGTATCATCGATTGGTAGGATGGATGACTAGTTTGTTCTTGTGTCGACCAGGGATTGTAAGCTTTATAGTCGTCAGTTTCCCGCTTTGGCAAATGCGATGTCGATATTGCTACTGCTTGAACTCAAATTCGCTTTGACCTTGAGGACAATACTCGAAGACCTGTATCTTGCTTCAGTGTTTACTGGACTGAGTACCCATAGACAATCTTCAGGATTGCTTTGATTCCTTCAGACCGAGTGTTCCGCTTGCGCTTCATGTCGCTTTGACCTAATTATTAAGTAATACATTGCGCATACTATGCTTCGTTACCTTCGCGACTACTCAGCCCGTTACACCGCTCAATGAAGTAGACAACAATTCTCATGGCGTCTTCTGCCCAAGGAAGAACTTTGTTCGAGCTAAGAGTTCATGCAATGTCCTATTATCATCAAACAACATTCGAGAGTCATAATGTCTATTCAATGGCAGGGTCATTCTCGGCGAAGTATTCATAACTATCAGCGTTATGAATAGCCTTTGTCGCATTGCTGTTGGCGAGATCCTTGCATGCCGGTTGAGAGTACACGTAACTCACTGCGCCGCCATTCCTTATAAATTGAGAAGACTTTTGAACGAGACTACCTGCCTGGATGATTGTTGTAAGGAGCATTTGCAATGAAAAGGAAGAGAAGTCACCATAGATTCCTTCCCTTTGATAGGTAAAGTCCAGAAAGTAGGACACAAGTAGACGACACCGAACTGGTCTGGAATGACGTATCCCCATAATCCCTCCTTTGTGCATGTACAATCGTACTTGAATGACGAGAAGCTATTACAGCTGATACGCCTGAAGTTATCTTTGACAATGCCATGGCGCAAGTTATCATACGTTCCAAACCAAGTATCATAGCGAGGTGTTGTGGCAGGGTTGCCTTCAAGGTATCTTATTTCAAAACGTGTTGAGCATGCGTCGATAGGATGTCATGTTCATACATACTGATAGGCTTTCTGAGCGTATGAGTCTGCGAACTTAGTAGCTTCCACCAGAAGATTCTGCTGGGGTAACGAGCAGTTGACGAATGAAATTTGAGGATGGACGTGCTGGGCCCTGGTATTCATATGTCCTTCTCCGGTGTCAAAAATCGTCGACATAGTATGTAGAGTTTCATCGTTTTTGCCAATACGAGGCCCTGACCGAGGTAAGATGATTATGAGCACGTTGGACCACGATAGAATAACTGATTCACCAGTTATTCCAGCCAAAGCAGTGCTTTCCAACGCACTCAGAGCTAGTACAAGTGACGACAGAGAACCTAGTAACATATTCTTGGGGGACTTGTGTGGGCCGGGATATCTGTGAGAGGCGAGCAGCTGCTTTACATACGTGGAGACGTGAGAAGTACTCCAGAGACTAAAACCCAATGAGACAGGTAGACTAGAACCCAGAGTTTACACTTGACATGTTACGGTTGCCCTCCAGGACCAGGTTAAACTTTCGAACACGAGCTGATGGGGTCCTTTTTCTAAGTTACATGTCACCATGTAACACACAAAACTAATATATTAGTTTTCAAACCAATATATTTCCATTAACTTTAACTTTAGGGCGGCTTTCTGCCAACAACTGATCATGTGCCCGGGCGAGGGGTGCCAGATACCCCAGTCACCCCTCAAAATGGTTGATAGGGGCTCAACTTCTTTCGTGATATATGATCGATCCGCTTAATTTACGCTGAAAGTTTGACCTGGTCCTGGAGGGCAACCGTACCTGGAAGGTCATCAGCCTCGATCAAGACTGACTATTGAGCGAAAGAGTGCGTCATTCTGAGACCAAAACCCGAGTTGCTGAGCCACATAGCCGGTAGCAGGTATCCAGTGAATCCAAGCATTAATCATGCAAGGTAGAAGGCATGTCCGTGGAAAGGCTACTGAGGCACGAAAACTTCATCTACCTTGGGTATCAGCTTGTACCAAGAGGGGTTAAATTCGATACTACAACCAGGGCCTTCTCCTAGACGAAGGGAAGTCAATACAAGCTCCAATTGTCCGTGCCCGTCGGGATTCTTGTTTCGGTGTCATAGGACAACTCTATAAATCGTCAAATGGCTAGAAACCTGGCCGCCATTCATCATGCTTGCTATCGGATGACTCGACAATCATGAGAAAGTAAAGTGACGGTGCTTCAACACCGCCACGGCTAAAATCACTATTGTAAAAAGTAAACGAACATAGAAAAACCCTATTTCTCCCTCCTTGTAAACCGTAACGGCACATCTGCCACTCCAAGGGTCAAAACTAGGTGTGCATCCAGCACGCGTTTACGCCACGTTTCCTTGTTTTCCCCGCCCTTCAAAATAGGCTCAACTCTCCAATCACGCAGAAGCATTGTCAGGAAAGCAACAGCTTCAGTGGTAGCAAACCTGCGACCAATACACGCACGAGGCCCGATACTGAAAGCAGAGAAGGCTTCTGACTCGCTCGAGATGCTGTACCATCGCGAAGGTTTATATTCTTCTGGCTCCTCGAAGTAGCGGGGGTTGTATTCTTCCAAGAAGGATGTCATCATTGATTGTCATTTAATATTAAAACCATGACTCACGAACGCCGATCATGTCGACCATGACCTACGGGGGTTGGTTCATTACATATTCTAAGCACTTCAGATAAACGAGGTACCTGTACTCCCTTAGGAACAGGGAAAGGGGTCGTCCCCTCTTGACCCAAAGGCTTGGGAATCTCTAGAACAGTATCCTCCGTGGCTTCACGAATCATGATATATCCAGCAGCTGTCATATCTCTTCATGAATTGGGCTCTAAGAATCTCAGACATATCACAACATACGGAACATCCGAAGAGCTTCATAGAAGACAGCAAGGACCTTATTGAGGCTGGGATAATCTTCGTACACCTATGACAAGATATAACCAACAACGTAACTTGTACGAGATGAAAGAAGTCTCACAGGATCACGATCCCGACCGATGACAGAGATGATCTGTTCCAAGACTTCTTCCTGGATATCTTGGTAAAGACCCAGGAAACCGAGAGTAGCCGCTAGAGTGTGGGCAGTGGTTTCTGAATCAGGGAGATCTGGATCAAGTCTCGTGTCAGACGTGAGATAAAGAGGATAAACGCACCATGACCAGCAAAAAGCATGACGTAAACGTTCCCAATCTGAGGCGACGTTGGTAAACTGTCATGTCCTTCACAAATAACACACACCAATTCCTGATCATCCAGTTGAAGCTTTTTCGCTTCTTCGTCTTCATTTGCCTTGACAAGTAAAGTAAAAGCATCGTTTCTGCCTGCTATGCCTGAGTTCTGGCCTGAAATGTCAGCCCTACGTTCCGCTACTTGGCTACGCATGAATCCCATGAGTTGCTCATGTGCCTCCCGAACTATCCTAAATCTACAGGGCAAGAATTGTATTAAGAATTTGGATTAAAAACATTCAATAATCGACTGCGACTTACCTGCGAAAAGGCAACGAAAGCAGCCACTTCGGGGCAGCGATGGCTAGTAGGTGTGAATCGGCAACAACACGTAGAGCTTCCTGAATTGACATATTGCCATCGGGCGCGGTTGGTGGCGCAGCCCAGTTAAAAGAGAATCCAAAGCCACATTTCCCAATGATGAGCAAGGCTAACTAAATTGAGCATTCAGCAATGATGAGATCGGCGATAGAGTTCACGCACACCTTGAAAGTCAATTTCTGTATAACAGGCACGTCTATCGTGGCTTTGGATCTCCAATTTTCAGCAGATATCATCTCGCGATATGTTTCCAGAGTCTCTGTCCACACCAGTTGGTATCTACCTGATCATAAGTACTTGCTTCATGAGACAATAAATCCTTGCGATGTACAGTTTGTTGTTGAAAGCCGGACCCATTATGCGACGATGCCTTCTCCATGTATCACCGTCCGCTGCAACAAGATTCATACCCCACATACTGCATGGAAAGAAAATGAAACAAAAAACGACTCCGCGCAAAATGTCATGACCAACAGTAACGCTCCACTGGCACTTTGAGGTTTTATAAAACTACTTCTATGACCACCCCCAGCGACCTGTCGCGCGACATCCAGGTTTGATGTATATATGCCAGGAATTCCTGAGATGAAGGGTACCATAGATACATTCTCGCTTTGGTACTGCTTGTAGACTGGAAGAGGGTGGTAAGTTGATGAACTTTTGCAGACTACGAGTCAACCAGCAGCACGCACAAGTAAGTCTCCAAAACCACGGAAACCGAAGGCCAGGGTTCCACCAGGTTGTTGGGAAGATCGCACCAGGAGCAGCCAAAGGCTGGAACGGGACTCGCATCCCAGGTAAGCCATTCACAGCCTAGATAGAGATTGTGTTGAAAGCCACTCTAATTATGAAAGGCCACAGAACGCACTTGAATACCATGGAGCAACTTGAAAATTCGCGACACAACATAGATCGCGAATAACGCAGATACTAAGCCGACTTCATGGCCGAAGAATTGAAGCTTCAAGCTGGCCGAGTACGTAGAAAAGAAGCGAGCTTTGTCGAGCAATATAGCTGCCATAACAATATAGTCTTCACAGTATTGACGGTATCCTGAGAGAGAGAGCCATCAAGACAAATGAACATTGGTGACAAAAGACTTTCAGGTCAGCGGGCCGAAACAGCGGTTGATCATCTGATTCTATCACTCATGCGTCCACTCATGGTCTCACCCTATAGCAGACAAAGGAATCCAATCCATTGCAGTGATGGCTGTTGACTCGGACTTCCAACGGCGGGTTACAGTACCTCTCGGACGTCACTGGACGTCACTGATCCTTATAGCTCTTCGTCAGCAGGGATGAGGAAGTTGGACCCGGGGGCTTATGGAGTGCGTTTTCCAACGAAGCTTTGCCGTAGAACTGGCTAGCATGAGAACGCAGCAACCTTTGACAATGTGATTCACAAGACCATTTATCCCTAGAGGCAAGCTGGAATCAGAAGGATACTATGTGCCCATTTTCTTCTACCAAGTTTGGAGCGATGGCCATGCTGGGTTCTAGCAGAAAACTGAAGGGTACTCCGAGTTACAGGAGCGATAGTCCTCAGCAGGATTTGTCAGTCTTCACGTCAATTTCCGACTTAGAAGGCAATATATATAGTGCTCACAAGTCCTTTCGGTTAACCTTGAGCATGCTTTCTTACTGCCATCATGCCGTCATGCTATTATAGATCTCACTCAATGGTAGTTGAAAGGAAATCGAATAGGGTGATAATGGTCCGGAGCTTGATTTGGAACAATTGCGCTTTTCATGTTTCTGGATCTGACACATATCCTAACCCTGTCTCCTAGCATGCTCTTGCTCTCAGTTACGGCTATCTATTTTCATCCGTATATCATTGTCACCAGGCATACATCGCCGACATGTCAATACTACATCTAGAAGCTGGACATAACTTGAAAGACCTCTGCAATTCTCGAATTTCTCCTATCCGTGCACTTCCCAGCTGGCTTAAAGGCAAGTGTTGATAAGGGAACAACCAATACTAGGTCACCCTGTTAAAAGTTAATCGTCAGTGACTTACGAAAAATGCTTTCTCAAAGTCGTGACAGAATTTATCGTTAATCACACCGTAAAATTGACAATTGTCTCAGCTTTATCAGGATATTCGTTGAGAAACTGTGCTTCCAAACCCACCCGTATACGAACTCAGGCAACTATTATGAAGGTGGTTCTGGAAGAACTAGCCTGTTCAGCTCCAGTCGCTGCGTATACCAAGCCTTATATTACTCGGTTAGGAACACTTCGATAGGGCACTTTCAACAACACTTTCCATCTTCTATAACTGTACACTCAATTATTCCCACATTCCCACATTCATGGCGTGCCAACATGAAAGTCCACCTCTCTCATAGATAAGGGGGGATAGTAGTTCAATCGGTTCCGCCTATCATCTGCCAAAACGTCCTATACCTTAGAAAACAATTAAATGTGAAACACTATGCTTTGAGGCGATCTCTCTGAGAATAACTGATTGATTGACTCAATGTGCGTTTCTTTGTGGCCGAATCATTCAAAGAGGGTGTGAAAGACAGCGTTACTGTCAAAAACATCTTCCTACCCGTGGAACCTGCAAAACCATCGTCTCTGTTCCGAGTTAGCGACCCACTTACCAATAGGTTTCTGTTTCCCGCTTGGGTTATCGCCCTTCTTAGAATCACATTTTACTTACCAACAATGAACATGGGCCTCATCGGGCGGACTTCTCAGAGTCGACTCAATGTCTTAGGAAACCTGATTGCCAACTATTAGCTTTTGCAATGATTCAACGCTCTATCTTTGGCGAATATATTTTTGGATGATGTATTGGCTGCTCTCTGAGGCTGTCTTGGTTCAGAAAAAATCATCGTCCAGTGAATGCCCCGCGTGTTGAGCTATCTGCGTCTTTGGAAAGAGTATCAAAGGTACAGAGCAATTAGAAGCATACTCGTGCAATCCGAGTGATTTCGGCCGCTCATGCAGCAAGCCAAGGACCTGTTTGCGATGTTCGACCCCTTCCAAATAATCACAACGATCATATACCGATGGAACCAAATCTTGACCCTGAAATGCAATGTAAGTCCGGACATTCTCCTTATTGTATTTCTTGGTACAAGAGAAAGGTATGAATTCTATCAATCTGGAGGGTCGAGTAAGGCGAAAGAGAAGGAAAGGAACAAGGAAGAGTCCATTGAGTTGACGTCCGTAAAAGTACACTAGTTTTGTTTGGTCCATGAATTCAGAGTGAGAGGTTTTCAGGAAGAAGTGGTTGTGACATTTACTCCACAGTGACAGATTTGGCCCTACAAAAAAAGGTCGTCAGAAATTTTAAAAAAAGCGACTGGCGTAATAACGCATGAACCAGCGTCGGTGTGAAAGGACACGTACAAATTCCTTGGGAAGTCGACATCAAAACCATTCCTGACCGCCAAGTGATAACTAAGAAGTTGAAGTGGGATGATGTTCAAAATTCCCTGAAGGCAATCTGTGGTCTTGGGCACACGAATGGTCTTAGCACCAGCAGGGATTCCATCATCACCCTCGTTGCAAAGAACGATTGGCTGTGCTTTGCGAGCCGTGATCTGAGCAAACGCAGACTGAACCTTGGGATATAAGGAGTCCTGTGTCATGATAATGATGACGGGCATGTTCTCGTCAATCAAAGCGAGGGGGCCGTGCTTCAACTCTCCTGCAAGAATACCTTCCGAGTGCATATAACTGATTTCCTTGATCTTCAAAGCACCCTCGAGGCAAGTCGCGTGTCTGCGATTAATCGTGTGTCAGGCATCAGGCAGATAAGACGCACAAGGAATGATTCTACGAACTGGTAACCTCTACCCATTAGCAAAAGACTTTGCTTTGAGGAAACGGTAGCAGCGAGTTCCTGAATGGATTGATCAAGCTCGAGGATCTTCTTAATCTGGGCAGGAAGGGCATGGAGACTATCAATGATCTGGTTGCGGCGTTCAGTGAAGGAGATGCGATCCTCGGAAAGTTGGAGAGCAATCATCAGAAGCGCGACATATTGAGAGGTATAAGCCTGAGATTATGGAACTAATTAAAAACAGTCCAAGGAATAAACAAAAGAGATCTTCAACTTACCTTGGTAGAGGCGACACCGACTTCAGGACCAGCATTAATGTGGACACCACAATGAGTCTCGCGAGAGATCGTCGAGCCGACAGTGTTGACGACACCGACACAAAGGGCACCGCGCTCAAGACAGTATCTCAACGCCAAGATGGTATCAGCAGTTTCACCGCTCTGACTCAGGAAGACACAGACATCATCACGGAAGATGGGAGTCTTGCGATCCAAGAAGTCACTCGCCAGTTCAACGCTGACAGGTATCTCGGTAAGCTCTTCGAAGATCGCTCGAGTCGCTAGACACGAATGGTAACTTGTACCACAAGCAATGAACACGATACGACGACCACGGCGTATGATGGGCAGATATGCGCGTAGGCCGCCAAGAGTGATCCTATTTCCATCAAAGTTGACGCGTCCACGCATCGTATTGACGACAGACTCGGGTTGTTCGTAAATCTCTTTTTGCATAAAGTGATCAAACTTGCCCTTCATGATTGCGGCGAGCTCAAGTTCGAGAGTCTCGATGTTCCTTGTGGTAGCAACCTGGCCAGGAGACATGTCACCATCTTTGCGACGAAGACGGTGGATGTGAAGCTCGCCATCTGAAATGTGAGCAATGTCATCATCCTCGAGATAGAGAACGCGTTTAGTGTGCTCAATGATAGCAGCGGCATCAGACGCGATGAAGAACTCGATGGGCTGAGGAAGCCCATCTTCTGACATGAATGCGCGCGATTGAGTACGAAGAACTTTCGGGTTAGCTGAAGGGGGTGCAAGAAGCGCTGTTGGAGAGTTGGGTTGGACTGAAGGCCACGATTAGTAAATCTATTGCCGACAGCACAGTGACTTACGACTATCCACCCTGGTATCGTTGCTATCCTGACCTGCGAACTCGACGTCAACAAAATCAACTTTGAGCTTCTTTTCTGTCTTCACTCCAACAAGAAGAGGAGAACCACGACGTGCGGTGACAACTTCATTGGGGAAATGTTTCGATTTAAAGACGAAAGCGAAAGATCCTTCGAGCTCCTTGAGGACAAGTTTAATCAAATCGGTGAAGGTCATATACTTGTCGGTCCGAGAGTCGTAGAGGTACTTGGTGAGAATTGCGACGGCCTCCGTGTCTGTTTCAGACTCGAATTTGTAGCCCCTCTTCTGGAGGACCAGCCTGAGCTCGGCGCTGTTGGTGACGATACCATTGTGAACGACACAGAACTCATTTGTGGGATCAGAACGAAGAGGGTGACAATTAACCTCGGAAGGTGGGCCATGGGTCGCCCATCGGGTATGCGCGATGGAGACTTGGGAAACCAAAGTCTTTCGAACATCGAGGGAAGAAGCACCGATCTTCTTGCGCAGGCCCGCAACTTTGCCGACTTCTTTGAAGTAAACAACATCACCGGGCTTGTCACCGTCGATACAGAGACCAGCTGAATCATAGCCACGGTATTCCTGGCGAGCAAGGCCATTGCAAAGGACCTCAAGGACTTCCTGGCGCGCCTGTCAATGACGAAGGTTAGCACTCGCTGTATAAGGGGCAATAGGGGCAGAGATTGCATTTCGATAGTGGTTATAACCATCGTTCTCGAGGATCATATGTAATGTGGAAATGACACGAACCTTTTCTCTCAAGTAACTGCAGTAGGCAAAGATTCCGCACATGATATACTAAAGAGATCTGGGGGCGTTGATCAGGGTGGGGATCTTAATAGATAGGATGAAGATGATACTCACTGAAACGACAAGCTGAAAGGTAGAAAGCGCGTTGAAGATGAGATGGGGTTTAAAATGAGGGATGAGCAGGTCAGCCGGCCCATATATGGATGGATGCATACCAAACATGAACAAGCCCGCCGCACTGCTTTTTTGTCAAATGTCACACAGCCTTAGCCATGTCCGGTTATTGATGGTAGCACTACATATTTGCTTGGACTTATTTGACCAGTGCCCGGATGTTGTGGTACCCAGACCTCCTTTGAAGACGTTATCCATTAAGTTAGTCATCGATACCATCCAACTCTGTGTCCTTCACATTGTATCGCTTGAGCTTGAGGCAGACAGATCCTCCTTTACGTCAACTGCAACCAGATGCTGCTCAGAATTCCAAGACAACGTTCGGTGACAGATGCCCGTCGCATCGGTGCTTCGAAGACGCCGCCCATTTCTGGTCTCGCATTTATATTTCCCGGTCTAGATTTGGACCTCATGTCTAGCGAACCTTGAGTTGAGGCTCGCGACTCTTTAGCATTTGCGGCCCAGCAAAGCAAGTGGAGCGTTAGGCTCCTTCTATTCAAGGGTTGAGTAAAGGATACTTACTGTACGTCTCCCCAAAGTAACACTTCAATTCCAACCTCGATTCGCGTTCCGACCTGAATCCTCGTGCGCAACTTCTCACTTGTTTCAAATGATTTTTGTCGACGAGTTGTACATGATTTCATCATATGTAGCCGTGTCACATCCTTGCAAATGTACACGTCTGTCGCCTTGTTTCATTGTTTTCTTATCACCGTGAAAACCAGGTTTCTTGACTGAAAAACTGGACTAGACTAATTACACCTCCAACAAAGTTCAGGAATGGGCATCTCGTATTGTCCTTCTTCGTGCTACCTATTGATAGGACCGCCTGCGGCGAATTATATCTCCAGGATGTCCATGCTACGTGTTACTTGATCTCATCACCGCACACAATTCTTAGCCTCGTACTGCAAAGGCTTCCGTACATTCCTCACTGGTCAACTTCCAACACTCGATCTCATCAGTTGCATCTGAAGCTCAGACAAGTAACGAAGACAATATTGAACTTGCAAGGAAGTACGTGAGGTTATGGGACTATAATCCCGCAAATTAAACCATAATGCATAATTGCTTACTTAAAACATTTTCACAACTAATAGCGGCGCGCTTGACAAATTTTGTCCTTGGAGGCACTACTTGCAGATTCGTTTTATAAAGGTACCGTCAGGCCATGTTGAGTCGTTCGATATCATAAATATTCATATCAAGAGGGGAACTGGTGCTGCCGTCCTGAGAACTTTCTCCCTGAAGGTCCTTCAGCAGAAAGTGTAATAAGCGACAATCTTACAGCAAGGCACAAGTTTTTCGAGGCAACACCGGTACACTTGGTAACTGCAGGCAAGAAGGCTGTAACCTGGTCAGACTCAATCGTCTTGGGACCAATGGAAGCGATAAATGATATGATATCATGAGGCGATATAAACGCAGCCCACGGCGACACCTTCCCAACCTCTCCCGCAACGAATTTCTTACACAGTTAAGAAAACTGAGCTGGAACCGTCCACGCCACTGATGTTCAAAAGAATCACCAAAAGATCAAAAGTTGATTCAAAAAGGAAGTTACATAGGCGTTAAAGTCGGTAACTGTGACTTTATCACTTGGGAAGCATATTGGAGGGTAAAATTGGATTTGCCATTGGCAAGAGGAATGAGGACTTGGGCAATGTATCAAAGTGAGGCACTGACAATACCAGATCAATGAAAGAAGATAAGCAGCTGGTCCTGGGTCCGAGTTGAGAAGTAGCAGGTAATTGACGGGAAGGAGAGAAGGAAAGAATAACGTACCTCCTCAAAGGGCTCTTATGTTTTTATACAGTCCCAAAACTATTGTACATCTGAAACGTGACAGACACTGACAGGAACTAATGTATAACTGAGAATACTGAGGAATTGATCATGACATCGTCGATTATTAACTTGTTGTGCCATTCAATCAAAACAACCTGATTGGAACGCTACCTCGCATCCTGTCTTTTGTTGTCAGCTATGCAAGTGCTAGTGGAAGTAATGGAAAACAGCAGAAAGTGGCACATCTCTGGATTTTTTCTTGTTTTCTACGCGTAGCGCAGCATCAGGGCTTGATCATTTCTGGATAGCTTCAGCACATAAACTTAACTTGTATTGAAACTTACAAGGCTACGGAAACGAGTACATACATGACCAGATTCAGCAGTTGACAAAAAAGAGGAATTCGCGCGACACGCGAGTCCCACGTGCAACTTGATGACGTTTTAAGTGAATGCTGTCCACGGGACTCCTCCATTCCAACCCCGAACCAGTAACAATTCAAGAGCAGGACAAAAAGGATGGGATTTCAGTGAGTTGCTCGATCTAGGAATCGATGTCCTCGTCAATCACGACAACCATGGCTCAGTATACAGGGACCCAGAATTACACGTGAGTACGATGTGTTTAGGATTTTCATGCGCCGCGAGGGGTGACTTACGGGTGGCTTAGACACTCATAAACGCCGTGCTATCATACCGGGGCAAGTGACAAGCATCCCTGATCGTTCTGTTAACTTTGCTGATTGAAGTATCAACATTACACCCTTGAATAGGTTCCTTTATGTGACTTTTCACGGGTTACGCCCTCGTTTCTCTATGCAACTGGGTCGACATATCCACATTAATTGATATGTACGCGGTGTCTGGCTCAGGACTTCTCAATTACAGTGAGTCAGCGACAAACCCGCCATCACCTTTCGTTGCTAAAGTTTAAACCTCGACTTTGTTATCAGAATATGACTCATCTTGTACAAAGGAAGTGTTGACATAATAACTTTTGTTCTCGTAGGACATGTTGTAAATATGCATTACTGTCGTTATCCTCAGGACAAACTCAGTTAGCCTGTACGCTCAAGCCAATAACGTTTCATGACTGCGATGCTCATGCCAAGGACAAGGCTTGCCGAGATCTTCGTCAAAATACATGGGAGTGTATCGCTCAACTTCTTGTATCAGCTTTGATGGTTCCAAGTTTCATGTACACGAATAATCGTCATTTTAAGATGCTTCTTGGAATAGATAGGCACGAATGTGATGTAATGTTTATGAAAATCAGAAGAGCACAAAATGATAGTTCTGAGCGATTGTAAAAATAGGCAAGACGACCCTGGCAGGAGGCTTGGAGATCTTATAGGTAGAGAGCAAGTTTTATCGAGTTAAATCTCTGTTCGTCCTTTATGGTAGACACTGATGATTATTATTAATCGTTACTAGTGTTCACTTAGTTTTTGGCTTACAGGTTGTGGGCATCTTTTTTCTGGCTCGAACTAGATCATCCAGAACAACTTATTTCTTTTTTGGATCATCCAAATTCTCCATGTTTTCAACCTCAGGACTTTCTTCATAGTGCAATTGTATTAGTCAATTGTCATGGATTCAAGGTCTTCTAATGCCACATGTTTTTGGCAATGGCTAATCTATCTGGTTATTGCCAGACTTCAAATGTCTGAATATATTCTTTTTCTTCTAGATCAGGATTGACAGTCTCAATGCAGAGTCCTCTTCCCTAGTCTCATTTTGTTTGTGACACTGCACCTCAATTATTTTCTGCTATTTTTTTCTCTACAGATATTTTAGTTACCAATAATTTAAATTGCTTTTTAAAAATTTCTTATCCTACTCATATGCATATATGCACTTCTTTGTCTTTTTCTTCCAGTTCTGTCAATCAGAATTCACCTGCATCCAGTTCTTACCTTACCAGTACATTGCATGCTTCTATACTGCAGCTTTCTTCTCATCTACTTCTCAGTACCATTACTGTTCCTCCTATAAATCATTTCTTTTCCTAGATTTACATTTTCTGTTCTTCTTTTCAAAATAGACATACTTCTAGTACTTTTGTATATCAACCAATTTGTTGATCTGCATTAGTGTTTTTAACTCCTTTTATAAATTCTCTTCATTGTACAACACTAAGTTTCTCTCCTCCTCTTTCTCAATCTCCTATTCCTTTTCCTCTGCAGTCTTTTGTTTCTTTGCCAGACTGGGACTGAGTGCCTAAACAACAGTAACAAGCATCTCAGTATCCGTTGTGGACAAAAGAAAGAGCTATTTATCATACCTAAATGACAGTAACAAACTATGTGTATGATATGACTAAGACTATATTAAAATAGCAAGTGATGTATGCACTTACCACCTCAGTGTTTGTCATGGACAAAAGAAACAACTGAAATCATGTAAAAAGCTGAGTAGAACTAGAATAACTCAATGTAACATTCTATTTATATCCATAATCAGAATATTTTACAACTTTTTCAATAACAACTGAATCATTATAATTCTATTGCAAATAATTTTCATTTCACACATAATCAACTACAAAATCATTATGGTTTTGGCCCTTTTGCTTTATCTCCACATAATCAACATTAGCATCAACATATTTTACCTCCTGTTATTCTATCTGCTAGACCACTAGATACAATTTTTTAAAATACCAAACTTCCTTCACTTACTACTATAGCTTGTTTTAATAGTTCTGTAGACTAGAGATTATGGATCAATTCTGTTATGGAACTGATCAATCACTTGAGACTCAACAGCTATATTCGTCTTCTTCCACCTTCTAAAGCACCGTACAATTCAACCTGCAAAGTCATGATACCTCCTGCTTATTCTTCTCACCATATTCTTGATAATGAAGAAGAATATGAAATTTTCTGGCAAAGCAACAATATTTGCACTTATAGGAAAATTGTCAGCCAAAATTTATAGCTACCTCTCTTCTGCTTGTGGAGGCACATTCAACTTTCCTGTTTGAATCACACAAGACATATTAACCTGGCTTTGGAAGAGATATAGTATTGAGAGTGTCTCATCAGCACAGAAAATTAAAGATCTAGTTCTTTTTCTTATATGCACACCAATTACTATTTCTACTTATGTTTAATAATAGCATATTGCAATAAATCAACTTTTTGTATCAGCATGAGACTTTATCCAATATGAGAAATTTATTGATGAAATTTTTAACTTATATTTATACACTCTATTATAGGAGAAGATTTAAAGATTTTAAAATGCTAGACCTACAGAAATACTGGACTTTTATGAACTGGCTAATTGGATTCTTGACATTGACTTCAAAGGTCATTGTCAAGTAGCCTCACAACATTATATACCAAAAACCTCAAATACATTGTCTTAAATCTCAAATCTTACTATCTTCACATCAACTACTTCTTGTACTTTTCATAATTCACTAGAAACTCTACAAAAACAACAAACTACAGCAAATACCAATAAAAAATCTTTGAATTATGCTAGAGCAAATATTGCAGTCACTGAGAAATCTGTTATAGAACCTGTAACATTTTTTATCTCTGATGTTAATAACAACACTACTTCTATATTATTAAAAATTATTGGAGAAGAAAATGACATTGATTTGAGCTCTTATGATTTTGACAAAAATCAATCTAGCCAATTTTTTCTATACTATTCATTGATCAATATAGCTGACACAGTGTTACTAGCAGATATCAACTTTAAATTTAATTTTATTATTAATTCTGAGTGCACTATACATAATATTTATAATAAGACATATTTTTAAACATATAACTCTGATTTTGTAATTCTTATTGATATGGCAACTTGTGGTGTCCTTTCTACCCTTGCTAAGAGTGAAGTTTGATTCTAAACTTATATAAATAGCAAGACTATTATATTATATTAATAACACTCAAAATTAGATTAATAGCAGATATAGTATACTGCTACTAATTCTGAAGTTTGCATTGGATGTGCTGAAATGTATTGAGGGAGTCCCAGGCAGATTCTAGAAAACACATTAATAATTGGTTATAAACAGCAAGATGGAGTCAGCAAGTATAAGGTGCTAACAATCAAAGGCACTTGTGAAAAGAATAATAAAGTGAGTGCAGCAAAACAAGCAGCAAAAACACAATAAGTTTTGTAATTTCTAAGCTGTGTAACTGCTGACTAATCAATCATTGCTGACTACAAATTAAATATATATCATAAGGTAGACTGGAGTGAGTAAAAGCAAGAAGCTCTGTTTTGCTAGTGATATACAAGTTGGTAAGTGATTTTATACTATATTGAGTTCACTGTTGCCAAGTAAATAATAATATTAAAGCATAGTGAACTGGAAAATTTTATACCATAGCTCTAAAAGCTTCATAATTCTGCTATCTATCTAATTTACTAAGTGATGCCAGGTGGCAGATTGAGACACTAAACTATTAGTTCATTAAACCTGCTATCTGCAGTGATGTCGAGTACTAAATTGAGACACTAAATGCTGTCAAACACTAAGATTAAATATTAAGCTGTCCATCATTTATAATAGATTATCAATTCTGTCATTAAGCACTGTTGTTAATGACTAATGCCATTTGTCAATTGTCATTCTGTCTGCCATTGGCATTATCATTGATTGGATCTGTTTTTTGCAAAAACACTCTTGATCTGTTACCACCACCTGACTGTGGTTTCCCACGGTCCAGTAAGAAGGGAGAAAAGAATTCGCAGTACACATATACAGCGAGAGCATAATAAAACAACCGAGAAAGGGGCCAGAGAGGCCACCAGAAGTGAATACAGAGATGCACATTCCCCTCTCGCTGATAATGCCCAAAAGTAGATCAGTAGCAGATATAGTTTACGGCTACTGACCTGAGCAATAATGCGTTGGGCATGCTAAGATTGAGGAAGTCCCAGGCAGTTTCCAGGGAACAAGTCTGAAAAAGAGTTAAACAGCAAGGTTGGGTGTAAGTCGGTAACGATAGTCAGCAAGGAAAGGCGGTAAGGAAGTTGCACCAATGACAAAGTGCGCCAAAAAGGGTAGGAGAGTGAACACGGTTAAATGCGGCAAGGGGATGCAGAAAGGAAACTAGAGGCTTAGCAATGACTAAGCTGCGTGATGCCTGCCGTAAGTGCTAGGCATGTAGGTCCCATAAGTGTAACTGCGGCAAGCAGGCTAAGAGTGTCCAGCCAGTTGGCGACTATAAACTTAGTCAGCTCAAAAGAAATCTGAACCGTAGGATGAACTGAGGGGTGTAAAGTGGGGTACTCTGTTTTTTTTCTAACTGATGACAACAGTAAATATTTATAGTGAAGATGAGTTTACTGTCGCTAAACAACTAAGCGTTGCCAAAGAGCGGCGAACTGGAAAGAGTGTAAGTAGTCGCCATGCATTAAACTAAATATTGAGAGGTTAATGACAATACTGTCTGTCCAAATAACGAGAAGGTACTAGGCAATGCCAGGCACCAAGGTGAAATGCCAAGCTGTCAGTCACGGGGAAATACCATCATTCTAACTCATAAGTGCTGCTGCCAGCTAGTGAGACCACATGCTGCCTAAGTGATGCCATCTGTCAATGCTTGCCGACAGCGTGTTGCCTGCTGTCACTTGTCATTCCTGCTGCCATCGGCACTATCACTGATTGAGTATGTCTCTTGTTGTGCATGGCCATTGGAAATGGCTTAAAATGGATAAAACACGTGTGCCAAGTTTGAAACAAGTGCGGCAAGGTTTCTGAAGCCGATGCTGAGCCTGCCATTGATGTGCCTAACCTGTGTGGGGTCCTATGCAAAGTTGACACTAGGCAGGTGCAAACAGCGTGAAACCAATGTGTTTGACCAAACAGAGGAACAAGATCTAAGGACACCAACACGACCCAGGAGGAGGCAAGAAAAAACTATGGACATGCAGATGGGCTTGGATATGGAAGCAGAAGAAAGATCAACAGCAGAAGCTGAAGCTATTATAGTATACCAACTTGAAAACCTACAAAGAGAACTCCAACATTTTTCTAACTACTATGTATCGGGAGCATATGCAATGGACAATGCATATGCAATAGCTAAGAAGTTCATGCCAGAGCTCATAGTAGCAGGTGAGACCCAGCAGCGTGGTGGCAATGCTGATTCTGCGTGCGCACTACAGGAAACTGCTGAGCTATGGTCAACAGTCAAAGAACTAGCCAAAGCAGTAAATACCCTGATGTCACGCCAAGAAGCTAACCTGACGCATAACAGAGAGAACCAAAGAGAACCTTCAGAGGTACAAGGGGCTAAGACAGTTATAGCCATGAGACCAGTGTTCAGGCCAACCAAGACCAGCCCAACCCAGCCCAAAGTGACTACACCATCTGGCAGAACAACCTCTGCTCATCCAAAGACCAATACCACCCTGCACGCCTTATCGTCATCCCACATGGTGAAAAGTTCAATACCAACAAATTGAACTCATGCAGAATAGTAAACTTAATAAACAATTGCCTGGCTCAATCAGAAAATGCAAAGCACCTCTGTGTAGCATCAGCCCTTTACAACTACAACCAAAATCTCGTCATCATGCTATGCAAAGATCAGAAAGATGAAGAGCTGCGACATCACATGGGAGAATTTGTCAACATCTTCAGGGTGCCGGCCCACACCATTGAGATGCTCACAGACGACAAACAATACAAAGTTAGAATCAATAGCATATAGATAGGGAGAGATGGCAAAAACGACCTGAACACCCCTGAAGACCTTTTGGAGGAAATTGAATGGTTCAATCCAGTTATGTCGAAAGTGAAGCTAATAGGTAAACCCAGGTGGCTACGAGCAGAAGCAGATCTAAGACATAAAGACTACTTGTTGGTAGTACTGGAATTCGCAAAGGAAGAGGACGCAAAGACTATATTTGAAGGCGAATACATTGCAATGTATACCAACTTCTGTGAGGTTGTACACCATGCAAACAGAGCACCAGTGCTACAGTGCAGCAAATGCTGGACACTTGGTCATCATGTTTCAAAATGCAAGAACAACGCAAGGTGCTGAATCTGCGCAGAAAACCACAGCAAAGCAGAACACAGACAACAAGAATTCCACCGCATGTGTGAGGACTCAGAAGAGACAGAAAATGGAGAACAGCAGAAGAAGACAAGTGCCAAATGTGCCAACTGCGGAGGAGACCACCCTGCAATGGAAAGGAACTGCCCTGAGAGAAAACAATATCATATGAAACCCAAAAACACCCGCAACACTCCAATCCTTACCGAATTATTTTGCAATGCATCCCAGCCCACTGGAAACGTCACGTTAACTCTGCGAGGAAAGTTCCAACAACAATCACTACAGTAACAGCACAGCATTTGTATCGCTACTATCACACCAAACTGGCATAGAGTACATTAGTTACCCTATCCCCGCCTCTTAGCCCTGTATTGCAGCTTGCTGGCGGTATAAGCCAATATCTGTAGCGTAGTCCGCTATGTGGCGTTGTCCACATAGCTTTACTTACCTTACCGTAGATACTATTATATTATATTT
>QGOA01007191.1:0-14377 GCA_003313075.1 Termitomyces sp. MG16
TCTGAGCTTTCCATCTTTTCCTCCTTTACATCTTTGTTGACGGCCACGTAAACTTTGAAGAGATGCATAATCGCGTTTTCGGCAAGCTTAGCCTCAGATCCATAGCGTTGAAATCCAACCGCAAGAAGTCCTGTTCAGGGGTAAGAACGGTGTCCATGCTGAAAGTACAGAAGCATACCAAACTGTTTCCCCCAGTCACCGAGACTATGAAACCGGGATCAGCATACGTCACGATAAATGAACCATCAGGCAGACATACTAATTCAGCCGGGTTACCTGCCAGCCATTTGCTTCGAAAAGATTCGCCAAGAAAGTCCCAATTATAGTGCTCCGGAGATGTCCAGCGTGAAAAGGTTTTGCAATGTTAGGAGATGAAAACTCAATAACCACTCTGCGACCCTTTCCTGTTTCATTGGTACCATATGTACCATGTGGGTGTTTTTCCGTCGGTTTGGAGAGTTTGAAAATCGTGTCTAGCGATGATCGAACCAAATTTGTCGTGCGACAACGATAATGGACAAAGATACCGTCTCCAGCGATGGACTCAACATAGTCATCCGGTTGAAACTACATTTTATTGTCAACAAAGAAAACGCCTAGAAAGTTAGATATACTAACTTCAGATACGAGCTTTTGAACCAGTGCTGTGGGCTTTTCCTTCAGACGAAATCGTGGAACTGCAATGGTCAAATCGCAACCCTTCTTCCCAAAATCAACACCATCTAAAGCCGCTTCTAGCAATATCCCTAAAGATCGGGACACTTGATTGGCAATAGATAGTCTGGCGGAATCAAGAAAGTGTCCTGGAGAATTCATACAGCTACCTAGAAGTCCTTCTCAATGGATGTCTAACATCTCCATTTATATGTCGACCAAAAACAAGTCACTTTGTGGGTACAAATCAACTCCGATATTGTGTCCATGACTCATGGTTGAAATTTTCTCGGTTCATTAGCATGGAGGCCTGCAAAATCAGTTTTGGAAATTAAAACTGAGTTATTCCGACTAAAAGTATTGACTACGACTGTCCTTGAAGCTTTAGTATTTGAGCTTTTTTGGAACGGGTGTGTAATGTGGATGCATACTTCTGTTGGAAGCACGTGTGGGAAGGTGTTACCACAGGAGAATAGAGTCTTCACGCAATCGAGAAAACTGGGTTAAGTCCTGATAATTGGGAAGAAGCTACTGTACTCTAACACTGTTTATATAGTCCCAGTAACTAGAGTACCCGGTAGAGGCATAGCTATAACGAAAGTAAGGGTTGAATAACTGAGGTGGTCACGGCCGTTACAGCACATGACCGGTGGTGACTAGCAGAATGAAGATCAGTGGACCATGGTGAAGCTCCGGGCAGAGGAAAAGAGATAGAGAAAGAAAAGAAAAAGAATGCCTCGACGAACGTCTTGGTATAGTAGTGACTTGTTTCGATGAGTGACCACAATAGGGTTCAACGTCTTCCGACTGCGTCATGCTGCTTGATGTTAGACAGGTGATTTGATGCGTGGGTCGCCCGAGGCTTGAGAGAACGAGCGAGCATATATCCATTGAAAGGGCATGAACGGTTTTCGTAGCAGGGTGACACTGATGACTTGATTTGAGTTATCATTCACTTGAGCACAACAGGTGAGTCAAGATAGTTGGACAAATGTCCGTGTGCATGTACATGCTGTAACCCAGCACGCCAATGGCACCAAAACTTTGCAGAAACACAGGATAAAGAAAAAAACAAGGACTCGAGATTCTGATAGCAGCATCGGCTTCAGCTCATTGTGGTTTCATTGTGGTCATCAAGCTGTGCGCAATTCAATCGGCCCGAACAGCTGCATCAGGAACAACTGCATTGCTATGCAGCCAATAATCAGCAACTGAGCAGTTCCACAAATAGCCAGGGTATGCTGTGAACAATGTTATAAATTCCAAGTCATGATTAATGATACACCCCTTCCATCAGCTCCCGCTCTGTGACTCACCTTGTAAGGACACGACCCAAATCCATGAGATTTCTAAGGTTTGTCATTCCGATGAGCTGCGCAGTAATGTATTCCAGGAGTCCTTGTACTTACGGGCAACAGGAAGCTCGGCACCTCAGAAGCCACTCAACTCAATGATCCTATACTGTCCATCAATCCAGAGCCTGATGATGCGCATGAAAAACAATATGCGGTCTCCGAAGCACAGTGGAACGACACCTTCCAAGAGAGCTTGCGTGAATTTGAGCTCAAGTTTACAGAAGAGGAGATGGCTCGATTAATGGGAGAGCGTGTACGACAGGACAAATTTGATTGTACAATGGCGAATTTTCGTGATACCTTCCTGAAAAATGACCTACGGCGACGAGAGCTGTACAAGGAAACTGACGCACTTGAAGAGAAGAGATCTCAACAGGCTGATGCTGCGCGAGAGGCCATATTTGTCCAGGGACAACAAGATCGTGCACGTGCTTTTGAAAGTGACCAGGAGATGTGCGCGAAGCGAGCAGAGTGGTATAGTGGAGTACGGAAGGAACTATTAAGCGACGGTCGTCAGAGATTGACAAAGAAATATGATACTCTCAACGTTGCTTTGGTAAAACAATTTGGCAGACTCATGGAAAGGCGGAAAGAGATTATGGAAGTTGCCGAGGAACAGTCAAGCCTCCAGGACACGGTGAGTTTTGGAGACAATCATTATACAAATTCTAACAGTATCAATGTTTAGCTTATGCCAGTAACTCCTGATGGAGGCTCGGAGCCTGTGAATTCCCAATTAGTTACTCTATCACCACCTTTACCAAAGAGTCTATCTTCCCCTTCCTCAACTTTTGCTGAATACCTCTATTTCCCTCCGCAGCAAAGGTCCACCAAATCTGATGACCAAGAATGCCTCTATTTCCTTCCGCAGCAAACGTCCACCGAATCTAATGACCAACAGGTTACGTGGATTTCTCAATATCCATCTCAATCGACGAGTCTGTTTCAGTCCTCTTCTTCACCTAATCCTGAGAGCCTCAATTCTTTGACGCAGCCAACATCCCCTGAATTCAATGATCAACAGGAGCAATTGCCCCATCTGGTTGAGCAAGGCAATCCAGAAGGAAGCACTCGCTCAGCCGAAGTCGAAGAGGACAATTTTAATGCAAACTTTATGCGCTCTCAGGAGAAGCGGCAAGAAACATTCTTACAGGATGAAAGTGGAAGAGATCGCCAATTTCGCGCTTCAGAGGCTGCACGGGACGCCGGGGAATCGAGGCGCGGCATTATCTTCGATCGACAAATTAAGGACTGGTCAAGGAAATCACAGACACATCATCGCCGTGGTCGAAGACAAGGACATTTGAGGAGAGGCGGAGGGTATTCCGATGCTTTTCAGAATGCTGAAAAGCAACATTGGACAGCGTTTGACATGTTAATGTTGCACATTAGAGAGCAAGCGAAGGCGGAGGCGGTTTTAGAGGATATCTGCTTCCAACGTCAGAAGGACATGATTTTGGTGTTATACAAAAGTCAAGCCATCCAACTTAATCAATGTAACGCAGAAGATCAAATCGTTTGGTTCGAGTTGATGCGGGGCAGGTATTGCCATAGATCTTCAATCGGCCTTGACCCATCTCGAACTACACTGAGACTGACACACAAGTGAGTTGTTTTGACCCATTCACTGTAGCTCTTTCAAACTAAGTGACACCATCTGTACTAAATGAGTGAAGGTACGCTGTAAGTATCTCCCGGTATTGCCACAGGCCTTTTCATATGAAACACACTGACACTTGACCTTGTCATCAGCTTGAGTTGCACGACAAGCTGACCACAAAGCGGATGCTGATAAAAGACTTGCCGTCCGCCTACCAGCCAATACCAACTACCAGCCAACCTGATACAGGTTTTGTGAGTCATTAGGCCATTCATTTGTAGATTTCTTCAACGACACTGAACAAAGCCATAGGGGATCTCTGCGATCTGGAGAGGTTCTCTCATTCAAAAGGCACTTCCAATACCCAAGATTACAAATGGGCAAGAACTCTTTGCTGTCTCGAATTTCCAGAGGATGTTTGAGAAGTCGCAGGGGCTAAGAGCTGAAGCTTTCCAAAAAGGTGCGAAAGAACGGAATCACACATTCACAATCAACGAGGCAAGACGCGAGGCCGAGTTTGTGAAAATACAATGGAACCGGAAGGAAATATTCGATCAGGCCGAGGAATTGCGTGAATCCGAATTCGAGGAGGCTCAGCAACTACGCGAATTTAAATTTCAGGCTCATGAACAAGAACGAGAAGATAGATTCCACCAAATGCAGATGGAAAGGAATGACCAAGCGAGAAGGGCACAAGAGTTTCGGGAACAAAAGTTTCAATCGACGATGACGGCGCTGCAACAGAAATGCATTGATGATGAAAAACGCCGGTTGGAGGAGCTGGAACGTTTTGGCGAGGAGTTATTAATGAGGAGAGAGCCGGGATTAGAAAGCTTGAATATCGACTGATCGGAGTAGAGAATACCGGGTTGGAAACAGAATAGGTTGGACGTAGCAGATAGTGTTAGAACCCTAGCTGTATACTATCTTCAATCTTGTTATAAAGGACTGTATTTCAGTTGTCCGTACCTAGCAGTATACGATCTGGGATATGTCAATAAATAGATTGTAGCTCGATCTGTATGCCTCTCACGGTGTCGTTTCGTACGTGTGATATATATATGTTCCTGTAGCAATCACGTTGTTAGGGTCATTTGCAGGTCCATTTATTCAAGATAAGCTTCCAATACCCATTCCAAATGTGCAAGAACCCTTTGCTGTCTCAAATTTCCAGAGGATGTTTGAGCAGTCACAGGAACTGAGAGCCAAAATTTTCCAAAAACGTGCAAAAGAACGGGAATACACATTCACAACCAACGAGTCACAACGTGAGGCCCAGTTCGTTAAGTACCAACAGGAACGCAAGGAAATATTAAGACTGAGAAATCGCGTGAATCCGAATTCAAGAAGGCCCAGCAACAACGTGAATCTGAGTTTCAGACCAATGAACAAAAATGAGAAGACGATTTCAACAAGAATGAGGCAGAGAGGAATGACCAGGCGAGAAGGGCGCGGAAGTCTCGGGAGCGACAGTTTGAATCGACGATGTTGGCACTGCAACAGAAATGCTTTGATGATAAAAAAAAGCTGATTGGAGGAGCTGGAACGTTTTCGCAAGGAGTTATTAAAGAGGAGACAGACGGGATAAGAAAGCTCGAATATAGATTGATATTTACAGATTACTTACAGAAAACTCCCGCATGGAAACAGGACAGGCTGGAGTCCGTAGCAGATACTTGTTTTCATTTTACCAAACATATCATGATGCACTTTGATTTTGACCGTGGTCAGCAAATTGTAACGCTGGAGTGACCGGATCACTGTAACGTTGTGCGAGAGAGAGCTCAGACTCTCCGCAGGAGTACAGATGTAAGTCCTAGTGTATTGAAGAAAGTACAAAGTCGAGCCCTGATATATGCGTAGGACGTAAGACACAAGGTTTGAACGCTCAGAGCGCATAATTAGGCAAAAGAGATTGCACACCGATACACAACTGCGAATGATGTGATAGTCCAGAGGCTGGAAAAAATGGATGACGATAGTACCATAATTTTCCAAATCGTGGTTATACAACGTTCGCTGACCTATATATGTAGCACTGTTCCTGGTCATAAATACTAAAGCAAAGAGGAGAATGAGAGGTCAGCTCATTGTGGTATTGTGGTTCTTAGGCGGCTGTGTGTGCGGTTCGATCGGCCCGAACCCTGCATCACCAGCTGAACAGTTCCACAAATAGCCAGAACTATGCTGTGAACATTGCTATAAAGTCAAGCCATGAATTGATGATGCACATCAACTCCTACCTTGCGATTTGTTTGCGACTCACCTTGTAAGGACACAACCTGAATCAATGCGATTTACAAGGTTTGTCATTCCGATGAGCTGCACAGTAACGATTTCCAGGGATCCTTGTACTTACGAAAAACAGGAAGCTCGGCATTTTTCAAGGAGCCACTCGCCACATTGATCCTCCGTCCATCGTTTCAGAGCCTGGGAACGTGCATGAAAAAGAATATGCGATCTCAGAAGCACAGTGGAGCGACACCTTCCAGGAGAGCCTGCGTGATTTCCAGCTCAAGTTTACAGAAGAGGAGACGGCCCGGTCAGCAGGAGAGCGTGCACGATGGGACGAATTTGATCGCACAATGACGAACTTTGACGAAATCTCCCTGAAAAATTATTTACGGAGACGAGATCTGTACGAGAAAACTAATGTACTTCAAGAGGCGAGATTTCAAAAGACAGATGCTGCACGAGAGGCCTTATTTGTCCAGGGACAGCAAGATCGTGCGCACGCTTTCGAAATCGAACAGGAGATGCGTGCCAAGCGAGCAGAGTGGCATAGTACGGGACGAAGAGAGCTCTTAAGCGACAGTCGTCAGATATTCGAAGAGAAATACGACGCTGTTAAGGCTGCTGTGATGGATCAATTTGAGAGACTCATGGAAAGGCGAGAAGAAATCATGGAAGTTGCCAAGGAACAGGCGATCACGAAATTCCAGGACACGGTGAGCTTTAGAGGCGATCGTTATCCAAATCCTAATATTTAGCTTACACTAGCACCTCCTGACAGAGTCTCTGGGTCTGTGGATTCCCAACCAGTTACTTCATGGTCACCTTCACCAGAAAGTCCAGTCAAGACCTCTTACTCTCCTTGCCCTGAAAGCTACGATTTCTTGGTACAGCCGACGTCCACCAAATCTAATGATCAACAGGACCAGCAGATCTCTCGAATGCCATGTCCGTTAACGAGGGGTCCGTCAACTGCTTCGTCACCTCGTCCTGAAAGCCTCAATTATTTGATACGGCCGACGTCTACCCAATCTCATGATAGACATGAACAACCGTTGTTCGTCGAAGAAGGCAATTCCGAAGAGAGGACTCGGTCAGACTGCGTCAAAGAGGACAAATTCCGTACACGTTTTAAGCACTCTCAAGAGCAGTGGGAGGAAAGATTTGCGCAGGATGCAAATGAAAGAAATCGGCAATTTAACGCATCGGAGGCCGCACGGAAAGCTGGGGAATCGGAACGCAGCACCATCTTTGATGAACGAATGAAGCAATGGTCGAAGAAACAGATAGAGCCATTCCGTGGTTTGGAAGAAGAACGATTTAGGAGAGACAATCGGCGTTTAGTTGCTTTTCAGAATGCCGAAAGACAACGTATGAGCGTGTTCTCAATGTCATTGTTGCACTTTAAGGAACAAGCGAAGGCGGAGGCGGATTTAAAGAGCATTCGCATGCAACGTCAGATGGAAATGCTTTTGGCGTTATACGAAAGCCAAGCCATCCAACTCGATCAACCGATTAGAGGACGGAGATTTTTTTTCAAGTCTATGCCCAGCCTTAAAGGGCAAACACCAGGTTTTGTGAATGCAAACCTTTTCATGTGAAGCCATCCAACTTACACAATGTGTCACAGGAGTATTGGGGTGCTAGGTATTGCTGCAAACCTTTTCATGTGAAACCCACTGAGACTTCAACTTGCCATTATTAGGTCTGATACTTTTGTGAGTCGTTTGATTCATTCACAATAGCCTTCTTCAACGAGACTGAAGACATGCATAGACGCCATATATATTCTTTGGAGATAAACTCATTCAAGATGTACTTCCAATACCCGAGATTAGGCAAGAACCCTCTGCTGTTGTCTCAAGAATGCAGAAGGTATTTGAGGTGTCGCAGGAGCGTTGGGCCAAAACTTTTAAGGAAGGTGAAAAAACCCGGAATTTCGTCTTCAAACTTCACGAGGCAAAACGCGAGGCTGAGTTTCTGAAAATACAACGAAACCGCAAGGAAATCTTTGACAAAGCCGAGGAATCGCGCGAATCACTATTCGAGGACGTCCTGCAGCAACATGAATCTAAATTTCAGGCCGATGAGCGAAAACAAGAGGATTATTTTAGCAAAAACGAGGCGGGATTGCACGACCGAGCGAGAAGGGCGCAAGAGGATCGGGACCAGCAGTTTCAGTCGGCGATGTTGGCACTGCAACAGGAGTGCATTGATCACCAGAAGCGGAATTTAACAGATTTGGAAAGCCTGGGCGAGAATTTGATAAGGGAACGAAAGAAGTGGCTGAAAAGCTTGAATATTGATTGATTATAGACCACCCCTTGGAAACAAGTCAGATTGTAATCCAGCTTAAATTGATTTGTCAATACATACATACACTTTAGTTATGTGAAAAAAGATGATATTGTTGAGGTTAGAATAATAGACTAAGTTCAAGGCAACCACGAGATAAAGTGGTAGTAAAGTACGAATTGATCTATAATCATGAGACGGATAAGGAAACGGTGACGATGGGAATACTAATGGAAGAATCTATTGATAGCAGTACTGGAGGGTCGCTGGAAGGGGATGCCACCATCACCTTCCTAATCGTGGTTATACAACGCCGAATGAGAGGAAAGAAAAAACTTCTGGCATGAGAATCACAATAGCAGCAACCTTGATTCGAACAAGTGGCCTCGGGTTTTCTAAGTGTGACGTACACGCCAGCCAACGACGAGCGCCGCGCTACCAAACTGCGCCATACTGCTGTACTACTGTTGTACAAGTAGTTTATGCTGTAGAGCGAATGCGAATGCAAAGATCTTGACTAGCCTGTGCCTGTAGTACATAGACAGAGGATGGATCGATGCGTGAGGCTTGAGAGAACGAGGTGGGTGGGCCTTTCTGCATTGAAACTTCAGAAAGGGTTTTCGAGTAACAGGGTGACAATTTGAATTCAATCACGTAGCAGCAACTTGATTCGAACAACTGGCCGCGGGTCTGAGCGTCACATATACGCGAGCCAACGTAACCATCAGATTTTCCCTTTCACATTCGCTCGACAATATACACCATTTACCTTAATGGAGTACAGCAGTATCGCGCAGTTTGGCAGCGCGCGGCGCTCATTGTTGGCTGGCGTATACGTGACGCTTGAAAAGCCCAAGGCCACAATCAAAAGTTGCTGCTACTGTGATTCTCGACGTCTTTTTCTCTCTGATTCGGCGTTGTATTACCATGATTTGGAAGATTACTAAATATTGTTACCCATTTTTCCAGTCTCTGAGCTATACTGTTGTATGTCGGGAAGTGAAATTTTTTGCCATTTTTTTTGTTGCTCTATCCTTATGTTGTATGATCTTCAAAATTTCAGGCAATCTTGAATACCTTCTGAGCTAGTATGAAATAATTTTTGTAGGAGAAATTGTAACATGTGAGAGACGTCGGCCCATGACCGAGGGAGAGGTACCAAAAAACTGGGAAGTGAAATTGTTGTCACAGTCGGATCACAAGCTAAGTCCTTGCTCCGCTGCTGTATGCGGAGTTTCAACAGCCCCTGGATTGTCACGCTTTCTTGTAATCAGACACAGATATCCACTTCCTTGGACTTTCTACCTCCTTACATCCCTCGGAAAATTATATTTAAGACACTATGTATGTTTCAAAGTGTTTGGCATACTCGAATTTCATATAATTTTTGTTAATACATTTCACCGAACCATGGTGCGTGACCAAATGTGTTCTGATTTCACACTTTTAGATTTTCTATACTTCAACAGACTCAACTTTTTATAGTTTAAGTACAGAATCATCTTTGTATATACGATATCTATCCATGGGTTTTTTCTGGGGTTGGAGGGTGGCTGGATTAAGTTACCCAATACAAATTTCACATCGTGAACCGATTTCACATTGTGACACATGACAGTAACATCATTTGTATAGTGGCACGTAAAACTAATATGCGCTCTGCGTGCTCACCAGTCACCCCTTGATTAGTGTGGTCTTATGTACTGAGTCCTACGAAACGACTATCTGTCCTGTTTCCAACCTGCAAGTAGTCTGATCAATTGATATTCAAGCTTTCTAATTCCGGCTCTCTCCTCATTAACAACTCCTCACCCAAACGTTCCAACTCCTTCAATCGCCGTTTTTCATCATCGATGCATTTCTGTTGCAGCGCCGTCATCGTCGATTGAAACTCCTGCTCCAGATCCTCTTGTGCCCTCCTCGCTTGGTCATTCCTCTCTGCCTCATTCTTGTTGAAATCGTCTTCTCGTTTTTGTTCATTGGTCTGAAACTTAGATTCACGTTGTTGCTGGGCCTGCTTGAATTTGGATTCATGCGATTTCTCAGTTTGATCAAATATTTTCTTGCGTTCCTGTTGGCACTTCACGAACTGGACCTCGCGTTGTGCCTCGTTGATTGTGAATGTGTATTCTCGTTCTTTTGCACGTTTTTGGAAAACTTTGGCTCTCAGTTCCTGTGACTGCTCAAACAGCGTATGGAAATTTGAGACAGTAAAGGGTTCTTGCATATTTGGAATGGGTACCGGAAGCTTATCTTGAATAAATGGACCTGCAAGTAACCCCTATTGCCTGTATTCAGTGACGTTGAAAAAATATATAGTGAATGTCCTAAATGACTCACAAAAGCTGCATCAAGTGACCTGAGAGGGGATATTGGAATTGGGATGGACTGATATATATGTTTACCCATCCTGTACCTATTCTTTTGTTCTCAGTATCTTCTAAGAAGGCCACAGCGAATAGGTTAAACGACTCACAACGGAGTACAAACTAATTACAAGCTCAAGTCTCAGTGGGGGTTCACATGAAAAGGGTCTGTGGCAATATACCTGGATATGTAATCCTCTGCTGTGATATATGAAATGAGTTGAATGGCTTTACATGAAAAGGATTGCTTTTATACCTCTAGAGCTTGAGGTTCGGCGACACCTGGTTTGGCTAAAGGCTTGCGGAAATATCTGCCCCGCATCAACTCGAACCAAACGATTTGATCTTGTGTGATACATTGTTCAAGTTGGATGGCTTGGCTTTTGTACAATGCCAAAATCTTGTCCTTCTGGCGTTCGAAGCAAATTTCCTCTAAATCCGCCTCTGCTTCCGCTTGTCGCTGAACGTTCAACATTAACACGGAAAAAAAGCGAAGGATTATATAGAGCAGAACGAAAAGCTTTTGAACGCCGAATCTCTCTCTGATTGCGTTCCTTTTCTCAAGTATCGAAATGCCGTGTCTGTGACGTCCACAATTCATCTGACCACTGGTTCATTTGTTCATTGAAGATAAAAGTGGTACGTGCAAGTTCCGCGGAGATTCGTGCGCTCTCTGATGTGTGAAAAGCACGATCTCTTTCACTTTCATCCTCCAAGAATCTTTTTTGCTGCTGCTTTTGAAATCGCATAAAAGATGTATGGAATTTGTTCTCTTTGACGCAGTCTGATTGGGTGCTCTCCTCAGGATCGCCTTGTTCAACGAGATAGGAAAACTTCTCCTGTTGTTCTGCAGACGACGGCTGTATTAAGGAATCAAGGCTTTCAGGACAAGGTGGGGAAGATGTTGGAGTCATCGACGGATGAGGAATCGGTATATCCTGTTGGTCATCGAATTCAGTGAACATCGGCTGTATCAAGGAACCGATGCTTTCAGCACAAGATGAGGAAGGGGTCTGAACTAGACTCATTGATGAATGTGGCAATGAAGTAACTGATTGTGAATCGACAGGCCTCGGGCCTCCATCTGGAGGTTCTGGTAGAAGCTAAAACCATACTGTTAGAATTTGGATAACGATTGTCTTCAAAACTCACTCTGTACTGGTAGCTTGAAGGTTTCACCTCAACCTCCATCATTTCTTTCTGCCTTTCCATGAGTCTGTCAAATTGATCCATCAAAGCAGTGTTGAGAGCATCGAATTTCTCTGCCAATCTCTGACGACCATCGCTCAAGAGTTCCTTCCGTACTCCAATATACCATTCTGCTCGCTTCATGCGCCACTGGTGGTCAACTTCAAAAGCGCGTGCACGATGTTTCTGTCTCTCGACAAATATGGCCTCTCGTACAGCATCAGCCTTCTGAAATCTCTCCTCTTGAAGAGCGTCAGTTTTTTCGTAAAGCTCTTGTCGCCGTAGGTGGTTCTTTAGGAAGATATCCCGAAAATTCATCATTGTGCGATCAAATTCGTCCTTTCGTGCACGCTCTCCCATCGACCGGTCCATCTCCTGTTTTGTAAACTGGAGCTGAAAATCACGCAGGCTCTCTTGGAAGGTGTCATTCCACTCTGCTTCGGCGAGCTTGTATTCTTTTTCATGCGCATCCTCAGGCTCTGGCATGACAGACGGTGTAGGATCAATGTGTTGAGTGGCTCCTGAGGAGATGCCAAACTTCCTGTTGTCTGTAAGCACAAGGACTATTCAGCAGCTCATTGAATGACAGACCTTAGAAATCTCATAGATTCAGGTTGTGTCCTTGCAAGGTGAGTCGCAAAGGGGGAACTGATGGATGGCATGGTATCATCAATCCATAATTTGACTTTATAGCATTCTCACAACATAGTCCTGGCTATTTGTGGAACTGCACAGCTGTTGATTGATTGGCTGCATAGCAATGTATGTAGTTGTTCCTGATGCAGTTGTTTGGGCCGATTGAATAGCACACACAGCCTGAGAACCACAATGAGCTGAAGCCGACTTGCAATTCTCCTCTTTGCCTTAAGTGTTCGCGACCAGGAGCAATACTTTATATGTCAGCAAATACTTTTCGGAACTTTTTTGCATTTACGACAACTTCCTCGCCACTGATTCATAATATATATATATCACTCAAGAACAGTCGTAAGTCTTTTTTGTTGTATCCTTCCCAGCCGCATGTAACTCATTCGCCCAGCTTGACCTTGACTTCTTTCAACACATATGATCCATAGGTTAAAGAAGCTCTTCACTGTAGCTAGTCTGTACGCTCTATGCGAAGATTGGATTATGGGCTATATATTGTTGTATACATCCCACCACTTTGCATCCTACCTTGACACATCTCTTTGTTACTGTACCATGACAATCCTCCTGACAGATGTCGCAAGGATAATTCTAGGCGTCTAATCAGGTCCGCGGTTAATATAAATTGACCTTTTCAGACTATACAACTTGATTACATGATGCGTTCCTCCATACAACGACGGCCAGCTCACAAATCCCTTCAATTGATAGTAATTTTCCGAGGTCACGTGCTTCTAACAATTGAAGTATGTAACCACATCATATACAATGGCCTGACACCAGATTCAGTGGCACGGTATCAATATGGCTGAGGGCTTGAAAGCTCTGCCTGCGACCTATCGTTTCACACACAACGAATCTGGTGCGCAGGATCTCAGCTTGTATCTGCGTCCTAACTGATGCGCACCCGTTCCAAGAAAGCTCAAATACTAGAGCTTCAAGCTTCAAGGACAGTCGTAGTCAATACTTTTAGCCAGAATAACTCAATTACTGTAAGTATCTTACTTTCCAAAACTGATTTTGCAGGCCTCCAGGCTAATGAACCGAGAAAATTTCAACATGGGTGACAACCTGACAACTTGGTTTGAATTGAACCACATAGCAGCAACTTGATTCGAACAAGTGGCCTCTGGTTCACTAAGCGTGACGTACACGCCAAACCAACGATGAGCGCCGCGCTGCCAAACTGCGCTAAACTGCTGTACTACAGTGGTATCAATAGTTTATACTGTCAACCATGATAATATCGAATCTGAACAAGTTCTGCGATTTTTTTTTTCAAAGTTGTACTTAGTGGATGCCGAGAGTTCCACCCTGTCGACGATAGCAACGCCTTATTCCTTATTAGAGCATCAATGCTCGATGAAATCCGAACACTATGCACTGCACGATTGCGCCATGCTGCGGTTGCTAAGCATGGCGATAACCAAGAACACATCAGTTGAAAAGGGTCAGCAACGGGATACAGGTGAGCAGAAGAAAGGGGTGGACTGGCCAGGGTGAAGTTCCGGTAGAGTAAATAAATGAGGAAAGAGAATCTTGGTATGGGTTGTGGCCAGGGATACGCGTGGCTTCCGACTGCACCGTGCTCAGAGGGTGATTGATGAGGACGGCACAAAGGGTTTTCGCAGTAGCGGGTGACAACAGGTGACTTGGTTTGAGTTGAGTGCAAGAGCAGATTTGAGACAGTTTGACAAAAAACCTAGGAGTTGCTTCATAGCAGCAACTTGTTTCGATCAAGTGACCTCGGGGTGACGAGTGATATGGGCCCCGCGCGCTTCCAACTGCGCCATGCTGCTGTGCTATTACATGACTCACACGAGTATGCAGAGTCCAAAAGTCTGGGAAAATAATTAACGTTTTCCTGTGATGAGAGAGTAGATTTGAGTTGGAGATGTGTGGGGGACGAAGAAGGAAAGTGGGGTGGGGGACCGACGACACACAAGTGGCGGTGTTTGGTCGAACCAAAGGGTGTGAAGCGGACTCGTGCCACGCGGGAGAGGACGACACATTTTTTGCTTTCTCACACCACAACGGGA